>ML326501.1:0-13138 GCA_005239505.1 Nicotiana paniculata | reverse complement strand
ATTGCCATAAAATTCCAAAAAATGTAACTTTATCATTTTGAAGTGTTAGTTATGGTTCCTTGGTCGTATTTGATTTCCCAAAAAAATATCATGAGATCCAGTACCGGCTAAATACCAAGGCATCCGGCCGGGACCATGTCTGGCGATAATACATGCACAACTGGAGGAATTCCAGTTTAATTACCATAAAATGCAAAAAAAAAATGTAACGTGATCATTTTGAAGCGTTGGTTATGGTTCCTTGGCTCGTATTTGATGTCCCGGAAAAATATCATGCGATCCTTTACCGGCTACATACCAAGGCGTCCGGCCTGGACCACGGCAGGCGATAATACAGGCACGACTGGCGGAATTCCAGTTTACTTGCCATAAAATGCAAAAAAAAAATGTAACTTGATCATTTCGAAGCATTGGTTATGGTTCCTTGGGTAGTATTTGATATCCTGGGAAAACATCATGCGATCCAGTACCGGGACCGTACCAAGGCGTCCGACCTGGACCATGGCAGGTGATAATACTCGCACGACTAGCGGAATTCCAGTTTAGTTTCCATAAAATGCCAAAAAATCTAACTTGATCATTTCGAAGCGTAAGTTATGGTTCCTTGGGTCGTATTTTATGTCCCGTACAAATATCATGCAAACCGGTACTGGCTCCGTACCAAGGTATCTGGCCGGGACCATGGAAGGCGATAATACAGACACAACTGGCAGAATTCCAGTTTAATTGCCATAAAATGCCAAAAAATTTATATTGATCATTTCGAAGTGTTGGTTATGGTTCTTTGGGTCGTATTTGATGTCCCGAACAAATATCATGCGATCCGGTACCGGCTTCGTACCAAGGCATTCGGCCTGGACCATGGCAGGCGATAATACAGGCACGACTGGCGGAATTCCAGTTTAATTGTCATAAAATGCCAAAAAATGTAACTTGATCATTTTGAAGCGTTAGTTATGGTTCCTTGGGTTGTATTTGATGTCCCGGACAAATATCATGCGATCCAGTACCGACTCCGTACCAAGGCATCCGGCTGGGACCATGGCAGGCGATAATATACGCACGACTAGCAGAATTCCAGTTTAATTGCCATAAAATGCAAATTAAATGTAACGTGATCATTTCGAAGCATTGGTTATGGTTCCTTGGGTCGTATTTGATTTCCCGGATAAATATCATGTGATCTGGTACCAGCTACGTACCAAGGCGTCTAGCCTGGACCATGGCAGGCGATAATACAGGCACGACTAGCGAAATTCAAGCTTAATTGCCATAAAATTCCAAAAAATGTAACTTCATCATTTCGAAGCGTTGTTTATGGTTCCTATGGTTGTATTTTATGTCCCAAACAAATATCACGTGATCCGTTACCATCTCTGTACCAAGGCGTCCGACTTGGACCATGGCAGGCGATAATACAGGCACGACTTCCAGAATTCCAGTTTAATTGCGATAAAATGCCAAAAAATGGAAATTGATTATTTCGAAGCGTTGGTTATAGTTCCTTGGGTAGTGTTTGATGTTCTGGAAAAATATCATGTGATCCGATACCGGCTCCGTACCAAGGCATCCGGCCTGGTCCATGGCAGGCGTTACTACAGGCACGACTGGCGGAATTCCAATTTAATTGCCATAACATGCCAAAAATTTAACTTTATAATTTTGAAGAGTTTGTTATGGTTCCTTTGGTCGTATTTGATGTCCTGGCCAAATATCATGAGATCCAGTACCGGTTTCGTACCAAGGCGACCAGACTGGACTATGGCAGGCGATACTACAAGCACGACTGGCGGAATTCCAGTTTAATTGTGATAAAATGCCAAAAAATGTAAATTGATCATTTCGAAGCGTTGGTTATGGTTCCCGTGGTAGTATTTTATGTCCCGGACAAGTATTATGTGATCCGGTACTGGCTACATACCAAGGTGACCGGCCTGGACCAAGGTAGGAGATAATATAGGCACGACTGGCGGAATTCCAGTTTAATTGCCATAAAATGCCAAAACTGTAACTTGATCATTTCGAAGCGTTAATTATGGTTCCTTGGGTCGTATTTGATTTTCCGGACAAATATCATGCAATCCGGTACCGGATCCGTACCAAGGTGTCCGGCCTGGACCATGGTAGGCAATAATAAAGGCACGACTAACAGAATGCCTGTTTAATCGCCAGAAAATGCCAAAAAATGTAACTCTATCATTTTGAAGCGTTGGTTATGGTTCTTTGGGTTGTATTTGATGTCCCATATATTTATCATGAAATCCGGTACCGGCTCCGTACCTAGGCGTCTGGCCGGGACCATGGTAGGCGATAATACACGCACCAGTGGCGGAATTCCAGTTTAATTACCATAAAATGCCAAAAAATGTAACTTGATCATTTCAGAAGCGTTGGTTATGGTTCTTTGGGTTGTATTTGATGTCCCATATATTTATCATGAAATCCGGTACCGGCTCCGTACCAAGGCATCCGACTGGCACCATGGCAGGCGATAATACAGGCACGACTGGCGGAGTTCCAGTTTAATTGCCATAAAATGCAAAAAAAATATAACTTGATCATTTCGAAGCGTTGGTTATGGTTCCTTAGGTCGTATTTCATGTCCCGGAAAAATATTATGTGATCCGGTACCTGCTCCATACCAAGGCGTCCGGGCTGGACCATGGCAGGCGATAATACAAGCACGACTAGCGGAATTTCAGTTTAATTGCAATAAAACGCCAAAAATTTAACTTGATCATTTCGAAGTGTTAATTATGGTTCCTTGGGTTGTATTTTATTTCCCGGAAAAATATCATGTCCGTACCAAGGCGTCCGGCCTGGACCATGGTAGGCGATAATAAAGGCACGACTGGCAGAATTCCTGTCTAATCGCCAGAAAATGCCAAAAAATGTGACTTGATCATTTCAGAAGCGTTGGTTATTGTTTTTTGGGTCGTATTTGATTTCCCGTAAATATATCATGTGATCCGGTACCGGCTCCGTACCAAGGCATCCGACTGGGACCATGGCAGGCGATAATACAGGCACGACTGGTGGAATTCCAGTTTAATTGCCATAAAATGCAAAAAAATGTAACGTGATCATTTCGAATCGTTGGTTATGGTTCCTTGGGTTGTATTTGATGTCCCGGACAAATATCATGCGATCCGGTACTGGCTCCGTACCAAGGCATCCGATTGGGACCATGGCAGGTGATAATACAGGCACGACTGGCGGAATTCCAGTTTAATTGCCATAAAATTCAAAAACAATGTAACTTGATCATTTCAAAACTTTGGTTATGGTTCCTTGGGTCGTATTAGATGCCCCGGACAATAATATCATGCGATCCGGTACCGGCTCGTACCAAGGCGTCCAGCCTGGACCATGGCAGGCGATAATAACGACTAGCGAAATTCCAGTTTAATTTCCATAACATGCCATAAAATAAAACTTGATCATTTCGAAGCGTTAGATATTGTTCCGTGGGTTGTATTTGATGTCTTGAACATATATCATGTGATCCGGTTCCGGCTCCGTACCAAGGCATCCCGCCTGGACTATGGCAGACGATAATAAAGGCACGATTAGCGGAATTCCTATTTTATTGCCAGAAAATGTCAAAAATATAAATTGATCAATTCGAAGTATTGGTTATGGTTCCTTAGGTCGTATTTGATTTACTGGACAAATATTATGCAATCCGGTACCATCTCCGTACCAAGGCGTCCGACCTGGACCATGGCAGGCGATAATAGAGGCACGACTGGAGGAATTCTAGCTTAACTGCCATAAAATGCAAAAAAACTATAACGTGATCATTTCGAAGTGTTGGTTATGGTTCCTTGGGTCGTGTTTGATGTCCCGAAAAAATATCATGCGATCCGATACCGATTACATACCAAGGCGTCCGGCATGGACCACGACAGGTGATAATACAGGCACGACTGGCGAAATTCCAATTTAATTGCCATAAAATGCCAAAAAATGTAACTTGATCATTTCGAAAAATTAGTTATAGTTCCTTGGGCCGTATTTGATGTCCCGTACAAATATCATACGATCCGGTGGTACCGGCTAAGTACCAAGGTGTCCGACCTGAACCATGGCAGGCGATAATACAGGCACGACTGACAGAATTCCAGGTTAATTGCCATATAATGCCAAAAAATGTAACTTGATCATTTCGAAGCGTTAGTTATGGTTCCTTGGGTCATATTTGATGTATCGGACAAATATCATACGATCCGAAACCGGCTCCGTACTAAGACGTCCGACCGGGACTATGGCAGGCGTAAATAGAGACACGACTGGCGGAATTCCAGTTCAATTGCCATAAATTGCCATAAAATGTAACTTGAGGATTTCGAAGCGTTGGTTATGGTTCCTTGGGTCGTATTAGGTGTCCCGGACAAATATCATGCGATCCAGTACCAGCTCCGTATGAAGGTGTCCGGCCAAGACCATAGGAGGCGATAATAACGACTGGCAAAATTCCATTTTAATTGCCATAAAATACGAAAAAATGTAACTTGATCATTTCGAAGCGTTAGTTATAGTTCCTTGGGTTGTATTGATGTCCCGGAAATATCATGCGATCCGGCACCGGCTCCATACCAAGGCGTCCGATCTGGACCATTGTAGGCGATAAAACATGCACGACTGGCGGAATTCCTGTTTAATTGCCAGAAAATGCAAAAAAATGTAACTTGATCATTTCAAAGCATTGGTTATGGTTCCTTGGGTCATATTTGATTTCCAGAACAAATATCATGCGATCCAGTAAAGGCTCCGTACCAAGGCGTCCGGCCTGGACCATGGTAGGCGATAATACAAGCCTGACTGGTGGAATTCCAGTTTAATTGCCATAAAATGCCAAAAATGTAACTTGATCATTTTGAAGCGTTGATTATTGTTCCTTGGGTTGTATTTGATGTCCTGGACAAATATCATGTTATCCAGTACCGACTTCGTACCAAGGCGTCCGGCCTGGACCATGGCAGGCGATAATACATGCACGACTGGCGGAATTCCAGTTTAATTGCTATAAAATGCCAAAAAATATAACATGATCATTTCGAAGTGTTGGTTATAGTTCATTGGGTAGTATTTTATATCCCGAACAAATATCATGCGATCTAGTACCGGCTCTCTACCAAGGCGTCCGACTTGGACCATGGCAGGCGATAATACATGCAGGACGGACGGAATTCACATTTAATTGCCATAAAATGTCAAAAAATGTAACTTAATCATTTCGAAGCGTTGGTTATCGTTCCTTGGGTCGTATTTTATGTCCCGGAAAAATATCATACGATCCGGTACCGGCTCTGTACCAAGGCGTTAGGCATGGACCATGGCAGGCGATAATACAGGCACGACTTGCGGAATTCCAGTTTAATTGCCATAAAATGCCAAAAAATGTAACTTGATCATTTCGAAGCGTTGGTTATAGTTCCTTGGGTCGTATTTGATGTTCCGTACAAATATCATGCGATCCGGTACCGTCTTAGTACCAAGGCGTCCGACCTGGACCATGGCAGGCGATAATACAGGCACGACTGGCAGAATTCCAGGTTAATTGCCATAAAATGCCAAATAATGTAACTTGATCATTTCGAAGCGTTAGTTATGGTTCCTTGGGTCGTATTTGATGTCCTGGACAAATATCATGTGATCCGAACCCGGCTGCGTACCAAGGAGTCCGGCCGGGACCATGGCAGGCGTAAATACAAGCACGACTAGCAGAATTCCAGTTTAATTGCCATAAAATGCCAAAAAACATAACTTGATCATTTCGAAGCATTGGCTATGGTTCCTTGGGTCGTATTAGATGTCCTGGACAAATATCATGCGATCCGGTACCGGCTCCGTACGAAAGCGTCCAGCCAGAACCACAGGAGGCGATAATAACGACTGGCGAAATTCCAGTTTAATTTCCATAAAATGCCAAAAAATGTAACTTGAACATTTCGAAGCATTAGTTATGGTTCCTTGATAGTATTTGATGTCCCAAAAAAATATCATGTGATCCGGTATCGGATCTGTACCAAGGTGTCCAATCTGGACCATGGCAGGCGATAAAACATGCACGACTGGCGGAATTCCTGTTTAAATGCCAGAGAATGCCAAAAAATGTAACTTGATAATTTCTAGGCGTTGGTTATGGTTCCTTAGGTCGTATTTGATTTCCCAGAAAAATATCATGCGATCTGGTAACAGCTCCGTACCAAGGCGTCCGGCCTGGACCAGGGCAGGCGATAATACAAGCCTGACTAGCGTAATTCCAATTTAATTGCCATAAAATGCCTAAAAATGTAACTTGATCATTTCGAAGTGTTGGTTATGGTTCCTTGGGTATTATTTGATGTCCCTAACAAGTATCATGTGATCTGGTACCGGCTCCATACCAAGGCTTCCGGCTTGGACCATGGCAGGCGATAATACATGCAGGACTGGCGGAATTCCAATTTAATTGCCATAAAATGCCAAAAAATGTAACTTGATCATTTCGGAACGTTGGTTATGGTTCTTTGGGTCTTATTTGATGTCTCGGACAAATATCATGCGATCCGGTATCGGCTCCGCACCAAAGCGTCAGGCTGGACCATGGCAGGTGAGAATACTGGCACGAGTGGCGGAATTCCAGTTTCATTGCAGTAAAATGCCAAAAAATGTGACTTGATCATTTTGAAGCATTTTTTATGGTTCCTAAGGTCGTATTTGATGTCTTGGACAAATATCATGTGATCCGGTACCGGCTCCGTACCAAGGCGTCCGGCCTGGAACATGGCAGGCGATAATACAGGCACGACTAGCAGAATTCCAGTTTAATTTCCATAAAATGCCAAAAAATGTAACTTAATCATTTCGAAGCATTGGTTATGGTTCCTTGGGTCGTATTTGATGTCCTGGAGAAATATCATGCGATCCGGAACCGGCTTCGTACCAAGGCGTCTGGCCTGGACCATTGTAGGCGATAATACAGGCACGACTGGCGGAATTCCAGTTTAATTGCCATAAAATGCCAAAAAATGTAAATTGATCATTTCGAAGCATTGGTTTTGGTTCCTTGGGTTGTATTTTATGTCCTAGACAAATATCACGAGATCCGGTATCGGCTCTATACCAAGGCATCCGGCCTGGACCATGGCAGGCGATAATACAAGCACGACTTGCGCAATTCCAGTTTAATTGCCATAAAATGCCAAAACATGTAACGTGATCATTTTGAAATGTTGGTTATGGTTCCTTGGGTCGGTATTTGATGTCTCGGACAAATATCATGCGATCTGGTAATGGCTCCGTACTAAGGAGTCCGTCCTGGACCATGGNTTCCTTGGGTCGTATTTTATATCCTAGACAAATATCACGAGATTCGGTATCGGCTCTATACCAAGGCGTCCGGCCTGGACCATGGCAGGCGATAATACAGGCACGACTTGCGCAATTCCAGTTTAATTGCCATAAAATGCCAAAAAATGTAACGTGAACATTTTGAAATGTTGGTTATGGTTCCTTGGGTCGTATTTGATGTCCCGGAAAAATATCATATGCTCCGGTACCGACGCCGTACCAAGGCACCCGGCCTGGACCATGGCTGGCGATAATACAGGCACGACTGGCAGAATTCCAGTAAAATTGCCATAAATTGATAAAAATTGTAACTTGATCATTTCGCAGCATTAGTTATGGTTGCTTGGGTCGTATTTGATGTCCCGGAGAAATATCATGTGATCCGGTACCGGCTCCGTACCAAGGCGTCTGGCCTGGAGCATTGTAGGCTATAATATAGGCACGACTGGCAAAATTCCTTGGGTCGTATTTTATGTCCTAGACAAATATCACGAGATTCAGTATCGGCTCTATACCAAGGCGTCCGGCCTGGACCATGGCAGGTGATAATACAGGCACGACTTGCGCAATTCCAGTTTAATTTCCATAAAATGCCAAAAAATGTTACATGATCATTTTGAAATGTTGGTTATGGTTCCTTGGGTCGGTATTTGATGTCTCGGACAAATATCATGCGATCTGGTAACGGCTCCGTACTAAGGAGTCCGGCCTGGACCATGGCAGGCGATAATACAGGCACGACTGGCGGAATTCCAGTTTCATTGCCATAAAATGCCAAACAAATGTGACTTGATCATTTTGAAGCATTGTTTATGGTTCCTAAGGTTGTATTTTATGTCCTGGACAAATATCATGTGATCCGGTACCGGCTCCGTACCAAGGCGTCCAGCCTGGAACATGGCAGGCGATAATACAAGCACAACTAGCAGAATTCCAGTTTAATTTCCATAAAATGCCAAAAAATGTAACTTAATCATTTCGAAGCATTGGTAATGGTTCCTTGGGTCGTATTTGATGTCTCGGAAGAATATCATGCGATTCGGCACCGGTTCCGCTCAAAAGCATCCAGCCAGGACCATGGCAAGCGATACTTCAAGCACGATTGGCGGAATTCCAATTTAATTGCCATAAAATGCCAAAAAATTTAACTTCATCATTTCAAAGAGTTGTTTATGATTCCTTGGGTCGTATTTATTGTCCCGGACAAATATCATGCGATCCTGTACCGGCTCCGTACCAAGGCGTCCGACTTGGATCATGGCAGGCGATAATACAGGCACGATTGGCAGAATTCCAGTTTAATTTCCATAAAATTCCAAAAAATTTAACTTGATCATTTCGAAGAGTTGGTTATGGTTCCTTGGGTCGTATTTGATGTCCCGAACAAATATCATGCGATTCGACACCGGTTCCATACAAAAGCGTCCAGCATGGACCATGGCAGGTGATACTTCAGGCACGACTGGCAGAATTCCAGTTTAATTGCCATAAAATGCCAAAAAATCTAATTTGATCATTTCGAAGCGTTGGTTATGATTCCTTGGGTCTTATTTGATGTCGCGGACAAATACCATGTGATCCGGTACCGGCATCGTACCAAGGCGTCCGGCCTGGACAGAGGCAGGCAATAATATAGGCACGATCGGCGGAATTCCAGTTTCATTGCCATAAAATGCCAAAAAATATATCTTGATCATTTCTAAGCGTTGGTTACGGTTCCTTGGGTCGTATTTGATGTCCCGGAAAAATATCATGCGATCCGGTACAGTCTCTCTACCAAGGTGTCCGACCTGGAGCATGGCAGGCGATAATACAGGCACGAATGGCGGAATTCCAGTTTAATTGCCATAAAATGCTAAAAAATATGACTTGATAATTTCGAAGCGTTAGTTATGGTTCCTTGTGTCGTATTTAATGTCCTAGACAAATATCATACGATCTGGTACCGGCTCCATACCAAGGTGTCCTGCCTAGACCATGGAAGGTGATAATACAGGCACGACTGGCGGAATTCAAGTTTAATTGCCATAAAATGCCTAAAAATGTAACTTCGTAATTTTGAAGGGTTGGTTATGGTTCCTTGAGTCTTATTTGATGTCCCAGAAAAATATCATGGCATCCTGTACCGCCTCCGTACCAAGGCATCCGGCCTGGACCATGGCAGGCGATAATAATGGCACGACTGGTAGAATTCCAGTTTAATTGCCATAAAATACAAAAAATGTAACTTAATCATTTCGAAGCGTTGCTTATGGTTCCTTGGGTCGTATTTGATGTCTCGAAATAATACCATAAGATGCGGTATCGGCTTTGTACCAAGGTGTCCGATCTGGACCATGGTAGGCGATAATACATGCACGACTGGCGGGATTCCATTTTAATTGCCATAAAATGCCAAAAAGTGTAACGTGATTATATCTAAGCGGCTGTTATGGATACTAGGGTCGTATTTGATGTCGTGGACCAATATCATGCGATCCGGTACCGGCTACATAATAAGGCGTCCGGCCTGGACCATGGCAGGCGATAATACAGGCACGACTGACGAAATTCCAGTTTAATTGCCATAAAATGCCAAAAAATGTAACTTAATCATTTCAAAGCATTGGTTATGGTTACTTGGGTTGTATTTGATGTCCCGGAAAAATATCATGTGATTCGGTACTATCTCTGTACCAAGGCGTCCAGCCTGGACCAAGGCAGGCGATAATAGAAGCATGATTGATGGAATTCCAGCTTAATTGCCATAAAATGCCAAAAAATGTAACTTGATCATTTATAAGCATTATTTATGGTTACTTGTGTCATATTTGATGTCCCGGACAAATATCATGCGATCCGATACCGGCTCCGTACCAAGGCGTTCGGCCTGGACCATGGCAGGCGATAATACAGGCACGACTGGCGGAATTCCAGTTTAATTGCCATAAAATGCCAAAAAATGTAACTTGATCATTTCGAAGTATTGGTTAGTTCATTGGGTCGTATTTGATGTCCCGGAAAAATATCATGCAATCCGGTACCAGCTTCGTACCAAGGCGTCCGGCCTGGACCATGGCAGGCGATAATACAGGCACGACTGGGGGAATTCCAGTTTAATTGCTATAAAATGCCAAAAAATGTTACATGATCATTTCAAAGTGTTGGTTATAGTTCCTTGGGTAGTATTTGATGTCCACAAACAATATCATGCGTTCTGGTAGAGGCTCCCTACCAAGGCGTCCGTCTTGGACCATGGCAGGCGATAATACATGCAAAACGGGCGGAGTTTACATTTAATTGCCATAAAATGTCAAAAAATGTAACTTGGTCATTTCAAATCATTGGTGGTTGTATTTGCTGTCCCGGACTAATATCATGTCATCCTGTACCGCCACCGTACCAAGGCGTCCGCCCCGGACCATGGCAGGCGATAATACAGGCAGGACTAGCGGAGTTCCAGTTTAATTGCCATAAAATCCCAAAAAATGTTACTTGATCATTTCAAAGAGTTTGTTATAGTTCCTTGGGTCGTGATTCCCCATACAAATATCATGCGATCCGGTACCAGCTCAGTACCAAGGCGTCCGACCTTGACCATGGCAGGCGATAATACAGGCACGACTGGCAGAATTCCAGGTTAATTGCCATAAAATACCAAAAAATGTAACTTGATCATTTCAAAGCGTTAGTTATGGTTCCTTGGGTCGTATTCGATGTCTCGGACAAATATCATGCGATCCGAAATCGGCTCCGTAGCAAGGCATCCGGCTGGGACCATGGCAGGCGCAAATACAGGCACGACTGGCGGAATTCCAGTTTAATTGCCATAAAATGCCAAAAAATGTAACTTGATCATTTCGAAGTATTGGTTATAGTTCCTTGGGTCATATTTGATGTCCCGGAAAAATATCATGCAATCCGGTACCAGCTTCGTACCAAGGCGTCCGGCCTGGACCATGGCAGGCGATAATACAGGCACATCTGGTGGAATTCCAGTTTAATTGCTATAAAATGCCAAAAAATGTTACATGATCATTTCAAAGTGTTGGTTATAGTTACTTGGAGAGTATTTGATGTCCACAAACAATATCATGCGTTCTGGTACAGGCTCCCTACCAAGGCGTCCGTCTTGGACCATGGCAGGCGATAATACATGCAAGACGGGCGGAGTTTACATTTAATTGCCATAAAATGTCAAAAAATGTAACTTGACCATTTCAAATCATTGGTGGTCGTATTTGCTGTCCCGGACTAATATCATGTGATCCGGTACCGCCACCGTACCAAGGCGTCCGGCCTGGACCATGGCAGGCGATAATACAGGCAGGACTGGCGGAATTCCAGTTTAATTGCCATAAAATGCCAAAAAATGTTACTTGATCATTTCGAAGCATTGGTTATAGTTCCTTGGGTCGTATTTGGTGTCCCGTACAAATATCATGCGATCCGGTACCAGCTCAGTACCAAGGCGTCCGACCTTGACCATGTCAGGCGATAATATAGGCACGACTGGCAGAATTCCAGGTTAATTGCCATAAAATACCAAAAAATGTAACTTGATCATTTCGAAGCATTAGTTATGGTTCCTTGGGTCGTATTTCATGTCCCGGACAAATATCATGCGATCCGAAACAGGCTCCGTACCAAGGCGTCCGGCCGGAACTATGGCAGGCGTAAATAGAGGCACGACAGACGGAATTCCAGTTTAATTGCCATAAAATGCCAAAAAATTTAACTTGATCATTTCGAAGCTTTGGTTATGGTTCCTTGGGTTGTATTAGATGTCCCGGACAAATATCATGCGATTCGGTACCAGCTCCGTATGAAGTGTCCGACCAGGACCATAAGAGGCGATAATAACGACTGGCGAAATTCCAGTTTAATCGCCATAAAATGCCAAAAAATGTAACTTGATCATTTCGAAGCGTTAGTTATGGTTCCTTGGGTATTATTGATGTCCTAAAAAAATATCATGCGATCCGGTACCGGCTCCGTACCAAGGCGTCCGGCCTGGACCATTGTAGGCGATAAAACATGCACGACTGGCGGAATTCCTATTTAATATCCAGAAAATATAAAAAAATGTAACTTGATCATTTTGAAGCATTGGTTATGGTTCCTTGGGTCGTATTTGATTTCCCAGACAAATATCATGCGATCCGGTAACGGCTCCGTACCAAGGCGTCCGACCTAGACCATGGCCGGCGATAATACAAGCCTGACTGGTGGAATTCCAGTTAAATTTCCATAAAATGCCAAAAATGTAACTTGATCATTTTGAAGCGATGGTTATTGTTCCTTGGATCGTATTTGATGTCCCGGACAAATATCCTGCGATCCAGTACCGACTTCGTACCAAGGCGTCCGGCCTGGACCATGGCAGGCGATAATACAAGCACGACTGGCGGAATTCCAGTTTAATTGCTATAAAATGCCAAAAAATGTAAAATGATCATTTCAAAGTGGTGGTTATAGTTCCTTGGGTAGTATTTGATGTCCCGAACAAATATCATGTGATCTGGTACAGGCTCCCTACCAAGGCGTCCGTCTTGGACCATGGCATGTGATAATACATGCAGGACGAGCGGAATTTAAATTTAATTGCCATAAAATGCCAAAAAATGTAACTTGATCATTTTGAAACATTGGTTATGGTACCTTGGCTTGTATTTGATGTCCCGGACAAATATCATGCAATCTGGTACCGACTACATACCAAGGCGTCCGGCATGGACCACGGCAGGCGATAATACAAGCACGACTTGCGAAATTCCAGTTTAATTGCCATAAAATGCCAAAATATGTAACTTAATCATTT
>ML326500.1:0-27198 GCA_005239505.1 Nicotiana paniculata | reverse complement strand
CCCAATGACCACCAAAATCAATTGCACAAGCTCTAAGCATGTCCTCCAAGATTTGAATAACCCGCTCGGACTGTCCGTCCGTTTGTGGGTGGAAAGCTGTGCTCAACTCAACCTGAGAACCCAAAGACTTCTGAAATGATTTCCAAAATTCAGCAGTAAATTGTACACCCCGATCTGATATTATAGAAATAGGCACACCATGGAGTCGAACTATTTCACAGAGGTAAATATCTGCTAACTGTTTTGCAGTGTGAGTGACTCGAACCGGTATAAAATGCGCGGACTTTGTGAGTCTGTCCACGATCACCCATACTGAATCATGTTTCCTAAAAGTACGTTGCAACCCAACTACAAAATCCATAGTAATCCTTTCCCACTTCCACTCTGGGATAATTAAGTTCTGCATCACACCGCCTGGTTTTTGGTGTTCATATTTCACCTGCTGACAATTTAAGCAACTAGTCACATGTTTCAAGATATCATACTTCATGCCTTTCCACCAGTACAATTTATGCAAGTCTTGATACATTTTAGTAGCACCTGGATGGATAGAGTAACGAGAGCTATGAGCCTCTTCAAGAATCAACTGCTTTACATCACCCACCATGGGGATGCATAACTACCATGCCGCCGTAACACACTTTCATTATCAATAGAAAATGACTTAACACCACCTTTCTGCACTCGATCTCGGAGTCTAACTAGATGGGGATCTTCAAATTGAAGATCCTTGACTTTTCCAACCAAGGATGATTGTGCTACCAAACCCGCAAGTAATCTGCCTGGCAATGTATGGTCAATACGCATCCCCCGATTGGCCAATGTTTGAATATCCATAACCATAGGTCGTTCTTCAGTAGTAAATCGGGCCAAGCTACCCATAGACTTTCTACTCAAGGCGTCTGCCACCACATTCGCCTTCCCAGGATGATATAAAATAGTAAGATCGTAATCTTTAAGTAATTCTAACCACCGTCTCTGCCTCAGATTCAGATCTCTTTGCTTGAATATATATTGCAGACTCTTGTGATCAGTGTAGATTTCACACGGCTCACCATAAAGATAGTGACGCCAGATCTTAAGTGCAAATACGATCGCAGCCAATTCCAAGTCATGAGTTGGATAATTATTTTCATGGTTCTTTAGCTGCCGAGAAGCATAAGCTACAACCTTGCTATTCTGCATCAGCACACAACCCAAACCGATTAGAGACGCATCACAATAAATAGTAAAACCCCCTGCACCGGTAGGTAGTGTCAAAATCGGAGCTATAGTCAGTGCGGTCTTCAACTTCTGGAAACTTTCTTCACACTCATTTGACCACTGAAATGCAACACCCGTCTGAGTCAATCGAGTCAATGGAGTGGCTATCTTTGAGAAACCCTCAACAAACCTTCTATAATATCCAGCTAGGCCTAAGAAGCTACATATCTCTGTCAACCATTACCAGTATGATTCCTCCCATCATATCTTCAATCATTATGTTTCATAATTATTATCAAAATTTTACATCACTTCACTTTTATTAAAGAAACTATTGAAGGTAAAGATAAGATATATACATACCTTACAACTTGTCTCGTTTCCTACAAAGATTTCTACGCAGTACCCTTGAATGGAGGATCAACCAGTAGTCACGTTGATACAATATTTTCTTTTTCTACTCAAGGAACAAAATATACTAGTATTTTATAATTCTTAAGCCATACACGTGACTGCAGCAAGAACATGGGCTTGGCCCACTTTTTCTTTTCTTTTCTTTTTCCTTATTCTTTTTGTTTAATAATTTTAGTGGAGTTACGAAATTAGCCAACGGTCACTTATTTTATACACTATCTTATATATATATATATATATATATATATATATATATATATATATATATATATATATATATATAATACACTCTCTTCTACTAACTTAGTGTTTTGTCCCAATATCTATACACAAAAGAAATTTCTAATCTTCAATTATTAAGTATATAAAAAAAATTCGGCTTATTACACTTTGCAAGTATTAGTGATAGAAGTTGAAGTTCCTTGGAGACTTAGCATTGTCGAATTCAACTTTGCATTAATCAAATGCCTATGCACTCTTAAGTTAGTCAACCCAACTCTATATTAATTAGACAATTATAAAATATATTCGAATATATATATACAAACATGATGAGCAACCGCATAATAATAACTAATAGCCCCACTAAATTCTGCGATGTGTATATGGTTGAAAAAATTATAAAAAACTTAAACCAATTCCAAATTCATTACCACAAGAAGAGAAGTGGGTGCAATGGTAATTAAAAATATTCGTGAATAATTTGTATAATTTAGTACCTTTAACATTCACATAAATGTAATTTCTGAAAATAATGGATGAAGAAGGACAACAAATTATTTAAATAAAAGTGATTTAGAAGATTTTGAGTTACCTAACGAATTGAGAGGTAATTTTTAAAAATTTACAAAGATAGGGATAAATTGGCCGGATAGTATAACGATAGGAGTAAATTTTGTCTAACAATATAGCGAAAGTTAGACGTAGACAATATTTAAAAGTAAAGATACAAATTTGAACATTTTTCCTAAAAATAAAAGATTCCAATTTAATGGGTTTGCTTATTTATTTGATAGTGTGATAAATATTAAAAAATATATATATTGATTTGATGGAGTAGGGGTTCCCATAAGTGTTAGGGACAAAAATTAAACCTTTGCTAACGATACGGGTATATTTAGTCCCGTAGTATAACGAATGTTAAATATAATATTAAATTCTAAATCTCCATTTTTACATTTATTCTAATTCCGTGGTTGAAGAAATTTTAAACTACTAAATATTCAGCTGAAGCATACCAGAACAGGTTCCTTTCAATAATAAAATGCATCTACTTGGATAGTGCAGTTCCACTCTTCTTCTGTTTCAATCAAACTTATATGAAGGCAGTTTTCTTATCCTTCCTATTCTTGAGTTTAAGCCAAATCTATATTTTTTAAATTCAAGTTTTTATTATTAACTTAGAAAACTTACCTCAAATTTTAAGTATCTAATATTTCATATACCATTATTTTAATGACACTCGGCAAATTTGAAGTGGTAATACAAAGCTTTTTAACACTGGAAAAATAATATTCTCTCTTTTGATGCTTAATAGCAAAATTAATTGTAAATTAAAAAGGGATTTTTACCTAGCTATATTATATTAGAAACTTTTTTTTATCTATGTTATCTATATTGTATACATTGCTCCTTAAGAGGCTCTCACCCCGTTATTAGTGTCTTTAATTAAGAGATTCAATTAAATCATTTCCTTATCTCCCCACCCCCCTCCCTCTTCCTTTTCTCTCTCCTTTTCTTTAACATCAAAATTCCTTAATCTATGCCAAGAATCTCCATTTTCTCTCTTTCCACCATTTCTGACAACTTTGTATTATTAAAAAGCGTCAATTATATTATTCTTTTGTTGGGAGATTGGACAACACTGAAAATGAAAAAATATTCAGGAATTGTATGATAATTGTATCATAATTGCATCAATCCTAAAATATAATTGTATCATACTTTTATCTAAATTGTATGCGGTACATTAACCCAAAATAATACATGATACAATACTAATAAATTAATATACAATTGTTATATATTTGTGATAAAAACTATGAAATTCATCACGAATTCAGAACTGCTTGTAACTATATACAATATGTATATATAATTATCATATATTTGTAGTACAATTCCTACAATAATTATGATACATATACAATTATAATACAATCGCGATACATTTCTGAAAAATTATGATACAATTATGATTTTCATCTTCTTCAAGTTTCAGCCACAACTTTACACTAATCTAATATAATTGTATTAGTATTGTATCGAGATTGTTTTGGGTGTTGATGTATCATATACAAGTCACATACACTAAAGATTTTAGAAGAAAGAAAACAAGATTCAAAACTTACCCACAACTTGATTCTAGGGCAATATTTCGAATTTCTTCTGCATTGTATCAATAAAAAATAGAAATTTTGGGTGATTAGTAAGAAAGAGAGAAATTGGGTTTGAAACTCTTTGGAAAAGGAAAAGAATCGGAAATTTGGGGGGGGGGGGGGGGGGAGGTGGTATAAAATAAAAGAGAGATTTTAGGTAATTATTAAGAAAGAGCGGGAAAAAAAACAAAATCTTAAATATACGGGAGGGTTATTAGAAATAGAGGGTGGGTGTCGTGTAAGTGACATGTTAAAATTAAGGGATCTTAAATTTTTTTCTTTTTTATGGTTTTGTATATAACTTGTAAATATAGATATACAAAGTATTTAATAAAAAATCTAAATAAAGATGGTAAATAAGTTTCTATTACAGTATAGCTAGGTAAAAATAGGTTTGGAGAAATTGTATTTTCAACAAAAGACTCCAATAGAAAAAAAGACTTAAATTTAACTATGCAAATTTTGAACTCCAATTTAATTGATTTACTTAGTTCTTTGATATTATGATAAATTTAGAAAATAAATAAAAGATTAATTTAGTGGATTGGGGGTTTCTGTTAGGGCTAGGAGCAAAAATTAAGACTTTGCTAACCGTAGAGGTATATTTGTTCACATAGTATAACGACTTAAATATAAATAATTTTTGAAAGTAAAAGGATTAATTTGACCCTTTTCTCCATAAAGAATTGCCACATGGCACTAACTTTTTATCTTCGTTAACGTCCAAAGTTTACTTATCCCTCCCCCTCCCACCCCCTCCCCCCCCTCCAGAAAAAATAAAGATAGTAAAAAGATAATAATTTATTCTGTGTTCAAATGTTCTAAAGGATCTTCAAAAAGTTGAACTTGTGGATAAATATCAAATATAAAAGAACCACGACATATCTTTGGAACAGATAAGATTCTGTTGAAGAGACTGTTGATAAAGCAAAAGATGTCTTCTCGGCAAAATGCTTCAGTATATTGCATGTGTTTTTTCTTAAATATTTGGAATAGGCTAAGAACCATTACCAGAAGCAGATCGTGGCAAAAATCTTTTTCTTGGAAATAATTTTCATTATTTTTGTTTACTTTGAATTCTAAAAAAATATTATTGGTTTTTAGGAAAATATTTTACTGCAAAAAGCAAAAAATGACTTCTCTCGCACGTATGGATGGAAGTCAGTTTCATTTACAAATATTTCAAGGCTTCTCTATAAAACTAATTAATAGATATTATTATAAATCTTTAGTACCTAGAAAGTATTGACTATATATCACTCAAACACTAAAAATTATCATAAAATAATTTCTCAATCAAGCAAAAACATTTTACACCATGTACAAAGGAAATGAAAATGTTGAGTTCGTGAAATTATCATCAATTTATTGATTTAACTGATGTCATAAAAGGTGACTATCAGCAGCTTGCGTCAACAATCCAAGGAAATTGAATAAATGCTTGTTTTCACCTTTCGAAGGAATCTCTTTCTTATCACCAATTTGCAGTACATCATATGAGAGACAATGATATTTCGCCCTTGTGTATCCTAGCACCAAAAAAATATATATATATATATACATATATTTTCTTTATCTCAATTTATAAAACCACTCATTTCCTTAGGTTTCTGAAGTATTAGACGACTTCCCTAGCTTTTAAGAATTCGCGATGATTTACCGATGAACCTGAGACCTCATAGTTTTTAATTTATTTTAATGATCACTAGGTCACACCATTGGGTGCGATTATTAAATTGTTTTTAAAAATTTACTAATATTTTCTTTCATAATTACCATTAAACTACATTACACACACGATCATGTATAAATTCAACTGTGGGGGCAAGTTAAAAGTTACCCAAGACAAGAAGAACTAGATTCTATATATAAAGAGAAAAGCCTTAACTATTTTAAAAGAATCCAATTCCTGCTAATTAACAACCTAGTCCACTGTTTCCTAACATTATTCACCACTTTTTAGCCCTATAAGAATCCCTTTACATGTAGTTCCTGGACGCAACTTTAACACACATAACCATCTCACACAAACCTTAGCTAGATTTGTAATCAATCTAACATGTCATTCAATACCAAAAACCTCGAGAAACCACTGTCCGAAGAGGAGCTAAAATGTGTCGTGAAGAGGTACGACAAGAACGGCGATGGGAAATTGAACAGGCAAGAATTGGAAGTTGCGTTCAAAGACATGGGGATATGGTTTTGTGGTTTGAAAGCCTATCAAGCAATGCGTTATGCTGATATTAACCATGATGGTTTAATATTTGAAGATGAGATGGATGCTCTTGTCGAATTTGCTACAAAATGGGGATTTACACTTATATAAGTGTAGACTGTAGAGTACTGATTTGTCTTGTCCGGATTCGTGTCGTGTAGATCCTGTAATTAAGGGGATAAATCACTCCCTAGCAAAAGGCTTTTCTGCTCGAATACCCGACACCTCTGGTACCGATTTCCTATATAATCTAATCTAATTTGACTATAGGAATAAATGCAGTAGCTGTGTAGTTTGTTTCCCAGTTTGTAAACAAGCTATATATAAATTATTCTCATATATATAACAATGACTTTTTTTTTTTTTTTTTTCATAAATATCATTGTGGAATAGGTTATGATGATAAAAAAATATTTCCTTTTTTTCCTATTGCTTCTTGTCTTATATTTAGGAATAAATGTCAATCATGCCTAATAATTTCTTTCCAAAATTAAGATTTAGAATTTTATTTGAAAGTGCTTTATCTTATAATACTAACAAAGATCAAAATAAAAAATAAAAAAAAAAGTAGTAAAATTAGAACTTTCCACCCACCCCCACCCTACCCTCAAACCCCTCATCCCACTCTAAATATAAATATTATTTTTGGAGTACTTTCTTTTCATATTGTGAATAGAGTATTTTCTTATCATTTAAATAAAATGAATAATTTCTTTTTATGATGTAGAAAATGTATTTGTTTCTTTCATTTCAACAAAATAAATACTTTCTTTTCATGATGTAAAAAAGTATTTTTTATTTTTTTTACAAAATGAGTACTTTCTTTTCATGTTGCAGAAAAAGTATTTTCTTTTCTTTTAATAAAATGAGTACTTTCTTTTTATGTTGTACAAAGAGTACTTTTTTTTTGTTTAAACAAGGAAAAAAGTATTTTCTTTTCGCACGTGAAGCTCAAATTTCAACATTGTTCTTGTGTGAAAAAGTAAAATAGCGCACTGTTCCTTCGGATTGTGTGAATTTTTAAAAGAATAATTAAATTCTTCAAGAAAATAGAGTCCTGAAAACGTCGGGTATTTGGAGAGAAGAGGGGGGAGGGGCAAGAAACATGGGGATTTGGGTGGAGGGGGATTGAAAAGAGCAGCATAGAAAATTATTTTCCTAAAATATTGGCTTTCTAACTAAATACTAGAAAATTTTTAAAAAAAAAAAAAATTTATTCACCAACCAAACATAAAAAAATAAATAATAAAATCAAATATTTTTCAGGAAAACATTTTCCTTCGTACAAAACCGACCCTTAGAAACTTTAGAGGGCAATTGCTATTTATGGGTCAGTTTGGGCTGAATCATGAGCTGATTTGGACTGCTGAAAATAATGAGTTTAGTTGGGTTGTGCTAAAACTTAACCCATAACTAAAGTAGCTCATGCTCAACCCATTAAAATATGGGCAGATTAGGCAGGTTGGTTTGGGCCACTATTGCCACCCCTAGTTACTAGAAGGGATTGTTACATAAATAGACGGTCAGATTGACTGTTTATTTTTTTTAATCGGTGTACATAAATTATACATTGATTATATATAGTTATACATATATAATGTATGAATTTTACATATATTATATATTTGCCGGCTATTTTTAATTTAAGAAATTAGATGGACGATTATTGGTTAATTCTTCTTACTAGAATACAAACTTGTGACACGACGATTTGGATTGTAGCTTGTGGACATTGGGTTGTCCCCTTAGGGCCTTGAATAATTTTTATTTTCAATTTCAGGAGTATATATGAATGTTGATAATAATATGTGAGTGACTTTCCGTATCTTGCTTCTCAAGAAGTAGAAGAATAATTTTTGTTGCTACAACTAATTTTCTGGAATATAATTGTTGAGCATGATTATTACAAATAGAAACTCGTCTATTTGACACAGTTCCTGCTAAATCAGTTCAGAAAGTGTAAATAAAGCATGTAAGACGGAAGTGTTAGGATATACTATAAATCATATGTTTTGTTATATGGAACATTTAATTCAATAAAGTTTAATTTTAAATAGATCATGTATTTGTCTATGTATCATTTGCTTATATAGCAAATGATTTAGTGTATAGAATTTAGCTTATACACGTAAGATTAAAGCATCATTTTTTATTCATAAAGTTTATGTTCACAATCTAATGATGGAATTGGACAAATCATCGGAATAGTTGTAATATAAGATTAAATATAATTTATCTTGATTATGAGAATGGTATAATTCCGACTTCTTGTGTTAGTACATTTTGTATGTATTGAACGGATTAAGTAGAGATATTTTATCCTAACTTAATAAAATAATACTCTAGTTCATTCAATGTACTTATACTCTTAATTTTAATAGAATTATTATTGACTGTGTGTATCATTTATTCTTTTGATTTATTAAAGGGCGAGATTGACGAAATAATGATTAGCTGATAGAATTCATGTCCCGGTTTTGAGATTGATGATACTCTTTTATAAAAGCTTATAAATTTTATTGTGTAAACCCGACATTGGATTTTGTATCCGACACATGAAATATGTTAAGCGAAAGTGTCACGACCCAAAATCCACTATTGGTGTGACGGCGCCTAACGCCGCCGTCAGGCAAGTCAACCGTGCTTAATCAACTTAGTTACTCATTTTATTATTTTCGAAATCATGAATCCAATCAAATAAGTAGAGTAAGGTCTAGTACTTGTAGAAAACCCGTAAATTTTATTTCAAACTTTCGTGTAAAATATGAATTATAAGGTTAAATGATAATAATTACGTGAACTACGATACGGACAAAAATAATAATTACAATCTCTTTATCAAGGAAAAGTTTATAGATAAGTCCCTTAAATATGGTACTAATTGTTTGACCTCGTCCTTCCTATATAATTATGAACAAAAATAGTCCTTCATGTTTTTAAGAAGTGGACAGTTTTCAAGGGAAGAGCGCATCATTAACTTGAGGAACAACCGTTGATATTAATGAATGTGGGACAGGAATGGAAGTGTTCAATATTTCTAAAAATAAAGTATTTGTTATAAATATATATTATATTATGGATGTTCATGAGCTTCCTGAAGAAGGTTATTCATATGGAACTCCGTCGTAAATATATTTATCTATTTGGTACTCTATTGGAAATAAGCTTTCTGAAGAAGCTTATCATTTCGGTACTCCGTTGTGGATAAATATTACCCCCGGTAGAAGATTATCTATATTTGGTGCAGTAGCAGCTTACAAGCAGCTTACACATCAGCTTGCAGTAGCAGCTTACACAGCAGCTTGCGTAGCAGCTTACATAGCAGCTTACTGTAGCAGGTTACACAACAACTTCCTTTCTTATATAAATAGAGGAGTCATTTCATTATGTACATCAGTTTGAAAATTGAATAACACATCAATCTCTCTCTATCTATACTTGTCTTTGGTTTATTTCTTTACAGTCGTTATTTCATAACACGTTATCAGCACGAGACTCTACCTTGATCACATACTTTGAAAGACGTAGTTATCCTCGTCTGAAGGCATCAGTTCTCGTTGTAAGTAAGATCAAACTGTTGTATTTATGGATTTCTACCATTTTTACATTGGGTTGAACGATTGATATTTCTTTGGTGTCAGTATTTTATTTCCATATTAGCAAGTAATCATGGAAATGATTCCATGTTTGGCTTAAAGGTTTTACTATATCACTTTGTCTTTATAAACGACAAATTATTTTCCATTGCTGCTTTGCTATCATGAAGTAGGTTTGTAGCAAAGGACTTGTGGCATTAATTTTTGTACTTTCATATATTGCTTAACTCTAACTATTTGTCGAGTTGAGTTAGCGAAAGTCTATGGATATAAATCAGATCCAATTGCCATAATTAAGAATTCTACTCAAAAGGTTAGTACTTCTTTCATACAGACATTCATGTTTCTTGCTACTAACAATATGATTTTTGTTCTTTGGTCCTAAGGAGCCCAATTGGTTCACTTAGCAGTTCATGCCATAAATTTGTTCCTGAAAAAAAATATTACGAGAAGGGACCATGATATTCATCTCTATTGATGGCTAATTATGAAATTTTTCAAAAAATATATAGTCATCGGCAGTGACATATTTCCTAAGTCTTGTTATGACTTAATTTTATGGTTCACTTGAAATCTAACAGAGTACGACCACCAGAAGTGGCAATACTTTGTATATCCCATTGTAACTAAGTTTTGTTAACCACCAAAAGTGGTATATGCCTATGACCACCAGAAGTGATAATTTAGGCTTGTTATGGTTACAATTGAAAATAAGTTAGAGAAAAATTCTCCATACTACGTGCGTGCCTCGATTTGCTCCTGAAGTAGCAAATATCTTAAAAGAGGTTTGAAGCATCACAATGTGATGTGGTTAATGCACGTTCAGATAATTATGTTCCATTCCCTGAAAGATAAGAACTTTTGATAAATATTAATCCATTCCTGAAGTGAATGTAACAATATATGAACGCGCTCTTGATGTAAATATATTACAATTCACCTCCAGAAGAGGTAATATGATTGGGAGAATATATACTCAATATTTCATATTTTAAATTTTCTCCTGAAGTAGTAACACAATTGAAATTTCCTCCTGAAGTAGGAAAATATTATGAAAGTGTGTCTTTTCGTGCTTAAACAAAATAATGAGCTAATCAAAGTTATTTTTAAGCACATTTTCATTCCCTGGAGTGAGTGAAGAAATACCTCTACTCACCTCCTGAAGAGCTAGCATAACAGAGGATATGAATATTATTTTGTAGCATAAAAATCATTGCCGCACGTACCTGTTGTACGTAAAGCATCTTGGAAATTTTATTAAGTATCATTCTAAGGCAAATGCATTCTTGTAGAATGCTTTCTACTGCACCACATTATTATATTATGGTTAGTTATTGAGTTCCCCGAAGGAAATAACAACTCATATATCTTTCCCTGAAGGATGTTTTGACTATGTGGTTGCCGCTTAGATTATAAATATTCAGTCACGACCCCAGTTCGCCCTTCGAGAACATGTCGTGATGGCACCTAGTCCCTATAACTAGGTAAGCCTAACAATGCGGAAAAATAACATGACTTGCGGAATAATTAAGTAAAAACTGAACAATCTTAAAAAAAGACTGTATATAAATGCCGCTCGGCATATACAACTCAAAAATAATGCGGAAGTCTACAATATCACCCCAAAACCTGGAAACTCACGGGAAACACAGGCTAACAGAAATGTAATACATTGCTCTAACTCCAGAATGTCTAAACAACTGTAAGGAAGGAAAAGCTTTCCACTAAAACTAGAATAAGATAGAGACTCCTGGTCTGCGGACGCGGCAGATGTACCTCAAAGTCTCTGTTGGATATCTCAACCTCGGGGATAGTGCGCCTGGGTGGAGTTACCTGGATCTGCACATGAAAAACATGCGCAAAAGGGGCATGAGTACACCACAACGGTACTCAATAACTGCCAAGCCTAACCTCGGTCGAGTAGTGACGAGGAAGGTTAGGGCCCTACTGAGGTTAAACAGTATAATAGGAATTTACGGTATGAAAACAGGCAGTAATAATGAGTACATCAGTGAAATAAGACAGGTCAAACAAGGCAATAACAAAAAACAAGAACAGAGTAAACACAGAACATGTACAACACAATAACAATGGTAACCATGAGGATCTCCCAGGATACCGTCCTGTAGTCCTTTTCTCAACTGTCCAGTGGATCTCCCGGGATACTCTCCCGTAGTCCATCATATGTATCTCCGAAGGATCTCCCGGGATACCGTCCCATAGTCCATCATATGTATATCCGAAGGATCTCCCGGGATACCGTCCCGTAGTCCAGCTACCAATTAGCAGGGTGATCTATCGGGAATCGAACCTGCAGTCCCAAAGTAAATGTGCAGGGGGATCTATCAGGAATCTAACCCGCAGTCCCAAAGTAAATCTGCAGGGGGATCTATCGGGAATCTAACCCGCAGTCCCAAAGTAAATGTGCAGGGGGATCTATCAGGAATCTAACCCGCAGTCCCAAAGTAAATCTGCAGGGGGATCTATCGGGAATCTAACCCGCAGTCCCAAAGTAAATGTGCAGGGGGATCTATCGGGAATCTAACCCGCAGTCCCAAAATAAATATGCAGGTGGATCTATCGAGAATCTAACCCGGAGTCCCAAAGTAAACAAACAAGGGGGGAGCTACCGGAATCCCACATCCGTAGTCCCAATGTAAATACGCAGCCACAACAAGAAGATATTCAGAAATAGAGTGCAAAAATACAAGGCAACATGTAGTTCTAGCCTAACATGCTTCACGTAGTACAATTAAAGCAACTTAAGCAAATAGGCAATTAGACATACTTTTCTGAGCTAACATAGACTATAATTGCAAGTAGAATAAAACAGGTAAGAAAGAAACTCAGTCTAAATATTTAAATTAAAACCGGATTTTCAACAATTAGCACAAGTATGGGCTCGTCGCCTCACGTACAAGTCATTCAATTACCAACTATCACATCCTAAGGGGAAAGGTCCCCCACACAAGGTTAGACAAGCCACTTACCTTGAACCGGCTCAAAATCAACTCGAAACCACACGTTTGCCACGAGTATCCGATTCCAAATGGACCAAATCTATATAATTTAATTACATATCGTAAATAACATCTCAAGAAACTGATTCAACTATTTAATTCAAAGCTAAGGCGCGAAATTAGGTAAAATAACCAAAACTCCCCTCGGGCCCACGTCTCGGAATCGGGTAAAATTTATATTTTTCGGACACCCATTCACTCACGAACTCACTCGACCAGAAACAATCGAAATCCGATGCCAAAAACCCCTTAAATTCTCAAAATTTTGGTTTGGGGAAGTTTCATCAATTTCCCATGGTTTTTACCCCATTTTTGATAATTAAACTAAAGAAAACAACGGGGATTAATGGTATAACAATGAATTAGGATTAGAAAACGTTACCTATGATCCTTCTCTTCAAAACCCACTGAAAATCGCCAATTCCCGAGCTCTCAAACGATTTATAGACTTATAAAATAAACCCTCGGATTTTTGGAATAAACACAGAGGGATCTCGCACCTGCGGAAAAAGCATAGCAGGTGCGGAATTCACTTAAGTCCACAGAGGCCGCACCTGCGGTCGTTTGGTCGCGCATGCGGTTCCGCACCTGTGGAACTCAGGTCGCACCTGCAACCAATGGAAAAATCCCTCGCCATCGCACCTGCGATCAACCCTATCGCGCCTGCGAGTCCGCACCTGTGGGAAAACCTTCGCAGGTACGAAAACACCAGAAGAGGTCTGGTTCAGCCATTTGATAAGTCCCAATTTCTCCTGTTAAGCATCCGAAACAACCCCGAGGCCCCCGGGACCTCAATCAAAACCACCAACCGACCCTAATACCTTATTCAAACTAGGTCGAGCCTTAAAAACACGTATCATAACATCAAAATCATCGATTATGCATAGGTTCAAGCCTAGAAACTTAGGAAAATTCTAGAATTCACATCTGACGCCGAAACACGTCTTAACTCATCTGAATGACCTCAAATTTTGCACACAGATTCCAAATGACATGACGGAACTATTGCAACTTCCGGAATTCCATTCCGACCCTCGTATCAAAAACTCACTATCGGACTGGGAACTTCAAAAATTCAAACTTCGACATTTTAAGCCTAAATGAGCTACGGACTTCCAAAATGCATTCCGAACATGCTCCCAACCCCGAAATCACCTAATGGAGCTAACAGAACAATCGGATTTCCATTCCGAGGCCGTCTTCACATTGTTCTGACTACGGGCAAATTTCCAACACCTAAGCTCTCATTTAGGGACTAAGTGTCCCAAAACTCTCTGAAACTCAAAACCGAACGTCCCGGCAATTCAATTTAGTAGAAATAGACTTGGGGAAACAGTTAATAGGGGATCGGGGTGTTAATTCTTAATACGACCGGCCGGGTCGTCACATCCTCCTACACTTAAAGATCCGTTCATCCTCGAACGAGCATAAAGACATACCTGAAGTAGTGAAAAGATGAGGGTAACTGCTGCGCATATCCTGCTCGGTCTCCTAGGTCGCTTCCTTGGCCGGCTGACCCCGCCACTGAACCTTTACTGGAGCAATGTTATTCGACCTGAAGTTTCTGACCTGCCTGTCCAATATAGCTACAGGCTCCTCAACATATGATAGATCCTTGTCCAATTGGACTGAGATGAAATCCAAGACATGAGACGGGTCACCATGATATCTCCGGAGCATCGAAACATGAAATACCGGATGAACTCCTGCCAAGCTAGGAGGTAAGGCAAGCTCATAAGAAACCTCCCCAACACGCCTCAATATCTCAAAAGGGCCAATAAAACTCGGACTCAATTTTCCTTTCTTCCCAAATCTCATAACGCCCTTCATAGGCGAAACCCGAAGCAGATGCCGCTCTTCGACCATATATGAAACATCACGAATCTTCCAGTTCGCGTAACTATTCTGTCTGGACTGGGATGTACGGAGTCTATCCTGAATCACCTTGACCTTCTCCAATGCATCATGAACCAACTCTGTGCCCAATAGCCTGGCCTCATCCGACTCAAACCAACCCACCGGAGATCTGCACCTCATACGGTGCCATATGAATGTTGTACTGATGACTGTTGTTGTAAGCAAAATACGCCAATGGCAAGAACTGATCCTAAGACCCTCCAAACTCAATCACACACGTACGGAGCATATCCTCAAGAATCTGAATAGTGCGCTCGGACTGTCCGTCCGTCTGGGGCTGAAATGATGTGCTCAACTCCACCCTGGTACCTAACTCCTGCTGAACGGCTCTCCAGAACCGTGAAGTGAACTGAGTACCTCTGTCTGAAATAATAGAAACTGGAATATCATCCAGACGAACGATATCCCGGATATAAATCTCTGCCAACCGCTCCGATGAATAAGTAGTTAGTACCGGAATGAAATGGGCTGATTTGGTCANCAACCACAAAGTCCATGGTGATCCGCTCCCACTTCCACTCTGGAAGCTCAATCTGCTGAAGTAACCCTCCCGGTCTCTGATGCTCACATTTGACCTGCTGACAGTTGAGACACTTGGCTACAAACTCTGCTATATCCTTATTTATTCTTCGCCACCAATAGTGTTGTCTCAGATCCTGGTAGATATTCGTGGTACCCGGATGGATGGCATACCGCGAACTATGGGCCTCCTCAAGAATCAAATCCCGAAGCTCATCTACATTGGGCACATAGACACGGCCCTGCATCTTCATCACCCCATCCTCTCCTATAGTCACATCTCTGGCATCACCCCGCTGGACTCTATCCTGGAGAACTAAAAGGTGGGTATCATCATACTGGCGCTCTCTGATACGATCATGGAGGGAAGACCGAGCAACCACGCAAGCTAATACCCGGCAAGGCTCAGAAAGATCCAATCTCACGAGCTGACTGGCTAAGGACTGAACATCTAAGGCTAGAGTCCTCTCAGTTGCATGAAGGTGTGCGAAACTCCCCAAACTCTCCGCCCGGCGACTCAAGGCGTCGGCCACCACATTGGCCTTCCCGGGTGGTATAATATAGTGATGTCATAGTCCTTTAGCAACTCTAACCATCCACCTGGCGCAAATTTAGATCCTTCTTCCTGAATATGTGCTGCAAACTCCGGTGGTCAGCATAAATCTCACAAGGCACACCGTACAAATAATGACGCCAGATCTTCAAGGCATGAACAATGTCAGCTAACTCAATGTCATGGACAGGGTAATTCTTCTCATGTATCTTCAACTGCCTGAACGCGTAGGCAATCACCCTACCGTCCTGCATCAACGCTGCTCCAAGGCCGACTCGCGAGGCATCACAATAAACTGTATAAGACCCCGAACCAGTAGGCAATATCAAGATTGGGGCTGTAGTCAAAGCTGTTTTGAGCTTCTGAAAGCTCGCCTCACACTCCTCTGTCCACTGAAATGGAGCACCCTTATGGGTCAATGTAGTCATAGGGGCTGCAATCGATGAAAATCCCCCCACAAAACGACGGTAGTAACCTGCCAATCCAAGGAAACTGCGAATCTCTAAAACTGAGGACGGCCTGGGCCAACTCTGCATGGCTTCTACCTTCTTTGGATCCAACTGAATGCCCTCACTCGATACTACGTGGCCTAAGAATGCCGCAGAACTCAACCAAAACTCACATTTTGAGAACTTTGCATACAACTTCTTCTCTCTCAGGGTCTGAAGCACTGTCCTCAGGTGCTTCTCATGATCTTCCCGACTCCGGGAGTAAACAAGAATATCATCTATGAAAACAATGACGAACGAGTCGAGATATGGCCTGAACACACTGTACATCAAATGCATAAATCTTTCGGGGGCATTAGTCAGCCCAAATGACATAACTAGAAACTCGTAATGGCCATACCGAGTCCTGAAGGCAGTCTTCGGGATATCCGTCTCCCGAATCTTCAACTGATGGTAACTTGAGCGCAAATCAATCTTAGAAAATACATGTTCGCCCTGAAGCTAGTCAAATAAATCATTAATACGAGGCAAGGGATAAAGGTTCTTCACTGTAACCCTGTTTAAATGGTGATAATCAATGCGCATAGAACCATCCGTTTTCTTTACAAACAAGACAGGAGCACCCCAAGGTGAAACACTGCGTAAAAGAAAACCCTTATCAAGAAATTCTTGTAACTGATCCTTCAACTCAGGAGGAGCCATATGGTACGGAGGAATGGAAATAGGCTGAGTGCCCGGCAACAAATCAATGTCTCTATCGGGCGGCATGCCCGAAAGATCAGCTGGAAACACATCGAGATAATCCCGTACCACTGGAACTGAATCAACAGAAGGGGTATCAATAATGACATCTCTCACATAAGCTAAATACGCGGCACACCCCTTCTCAACCATACGCTGAGCTTTAAGGAAAGAGATAAATCTACTAGGAGTGTGATCTAAGGTACCACTCTACTCAACACGCGGAATACCTGGCATAGATTGGCATAGCCAGCGTCACGGTCTTGGCGTGACAATCAAGACTAGCATAATGGGGCGACAACCAGTGCATGCCCAAGATAATATCAAAATCCACCATATCGAGTAACAATAAATCCGCACTGGTCTCAAAACCACGAATAGTAACCAAACACGACCGATAAATGCGGTCCACAACAAGAGAATCCTCCACAGGATTAGAAACATAAATAGGAGAACTCAAAGAATCTCGGGCTATACCCAAATGCGGAGCAAAATAAGAAGACACATAAGAATATGTGGAGCCTGGATCGAATAGAACCGATGCATCTCTATGACAGACCAGTATAATACCTGTAATGACAGAATCGGAGGTAACAGCCTCGGTACGAGCACGAATAGCATAATATCTGGCCTGGCCTCCCCCTCGAGGGCGACCTCTACCTCCCCGACCTCCGCCCCTAGCTGGCTGGGCAGATGGGGTAGCAACTGGACCTGTGATCATGGCCTAAGAACTCTGTTGAGCACGTTGTGGCTGAAAAGTCTGTGAAGATGCACCCCTACTAAGTCTGGGAAGTCCCTAACCATATGGCGTGTATCTCCACACTCGAAACAAGCTCTGGGAGGACGTGGTGGCTATGAGTGGCTAGGGCCAGGTCTGCCAGACTGACCTTTGAAAGCACCCCCCGCAGGAGGCGCGCTAGAAACTGGAGGTGCATAGTAAGACTTCTAAGGCCTGGGTGGAGCTGGGGTACCGCCTGACTGCTGGAAGAGCTGAATGAACGGGGCGGACCATATAACCCCTACCATGTCGACCTGCTGCTGGGGTACGGGCACCAGAGTAGTGGCCCGACTCTCGAGACCTCTTGGCCTCTCTCTCCTCTCGCTCCCTAGCGAGCATACCCTCGATCCTCCTAGCAATGCTCACTACCTGCTGATAAGGAATGTCCATATCCAACTCTCGATCCATGCTAGATTTGATGGGTAGGATAAGACCCTCGTTGAACCGGCGAACCCTCTCCCGGACAGTAGCAACCAAAGTCGGTGCATGCCTAGCCAATCTGGTGTAACGGATAGCATACTCTGAAACTGTCATAGCACCCTGGCGCAAATGCTCAAACTCTGCGCGCCATGCGTCCTTGAGTCTATGAGGAACAAACTCTCTCAGGAACATATCTGAGAACTAGGTCCAGGTCAGTGAAGCAGCCTCGTCTGGACTGTCTAACTCATAGGTGCGTCACCAATCATAGGCGGCTCCACGAAGCTGGAAGGTAGTAAAGGAAACTCCACTAGATCCGGCTATTCCCATAGTGCGAAGAATACGGTGGCACTCCTCTAGAAACTCCAACGCATCATCTGATGCTAGTCCACTGAATACCGGAGGGTCATACTTCTTGAACCTCTCAAGTCTCTACTGCTCGTCCTCTGAAGCAGCTGACCCTTCCTCGGGCTGAACTGGCACTACAGGCGGCACAGGAGTGATCTCTAGGACCTGCTCCATATGAACTCGCTGCTCAGGAGTGCGGGCGGCGGGAGTTTGTGCTCCTCCCCCGGCCTGGGATGTGGCTGCAGCAAGGGGAAGCAACCCTGCATGAGCTAGAGTGGTGTACATAGACATGAACTGAGCTAACGTCTCCTGAAGGGCTGGAGTAGTAGTGGCAGTAGGCGTGTCAGGTGCCTGGACCTCGGCTGGATCTGTTGGTGGTACCTCAGTGGAAGCTCGCGCAGGTTCTCTCACTGTACCACGTGCGCTTCCTCGGCCTCTACCTCGACCCCGACCTCTGACGGCTGCAGTAGGGGGCACGAGTGCCTGATCATCCCGAGTAGCACGTGTCCTCACCATCTGTGAGAGAATAAAAGACAGAGGTTTAGAATTGATGTCAAAAATATTGCACGACAAGGAAATCAATGAAGTGAAGATTTTTCCTAAATAGTTACATAGCCTCTCGTAGAAAAGTACAGACGTCTCCGTACCGATAAGCGAGACTCTAATAAACTGGTCCGTGTTCCGTGACTCCTATGAACCTAGACCTCTGATACCAACTTTTCACGATCCCAGTTCGCCCTCCATGAACATGTCGTGATGGCACCTAGTCCCTATAACTAGGTAAGCCTAACAATGCGGAAAAACAACATGACTTGCAGAATAATTAAGCAAAAACTGAACAATCTAAAAGAAAGACTGTATATAAATGCCGCTCGGCATATACAACTCAAAAATAATGCGGAAGTCTAAAATATCACCCCAAGACCCGGAAAGTCACGGGAAACACAGGCTAACAGAAATGTAATACACTGCTCTAACTCCATAATGTCTAAACAACTGTAAGGAAGGAAAAGATTTCCACTAAATTTGGAATAATATAGAGACTCCTGGTCTCCGGACGCGGCAGATGTACCTCGAAGTCTCGGCTGGATATCTCAACCTCGGGGATAGGGCTCCTGGGTGGAGGTACCTAGATCTGCACATGAAAAACATACACAGAAGGGGCATGAGTACACCACAGTGGTACTCAGCAGGTGCCAAGCCTAACCTCGGTCGGGTAGTGGCGAGGAAGGTTAGGGCCCTAATAAGGTTAAACAGTATAATAGGAATTTACAGTATGGAAACAGGCAGTAATAATGAGTACAAAAGTGAAATAAGACAGGTCAAACAAGGCAATAACAAAAACACAAGAACAGAGTAAACACGGAATATGTACAACACAATAACAATGGTACCATGAGGATCTCCCAGGATACCGTCCTGTAGTCCTTTTCTCAAATGTCCGGTGGATCTCCCGGGATACCATCGCGTAGTCCATCATATGTATCTCCGAAGGATCTCCTGGGATACCGTCGCGTAGTCCATCATATGTATCTCCGAAGGATCTCCTGGGATACCGTCCCATAGTCCATCATATGTATATCCGAAGGATCTCCCGCGATACTGTCCCGTAGTCCAGCTATCAATGTGCAGGGGGATCTATCGGGAATCGAACCCGCAGTCCCAAAGTAAATGTGCAGGGGGATCTATCGGGAATCTAACCCGCAGTCCCAAAGTAAATGTGCAGGGGGATCTATCAGGAATCTAACCCGCAGCCCCAAAGTAAATATGTAGGGAGATCTATCGGGAATCTAACCCGCAGTACCAAAGTAAATGTGCAGGGGGATCTATCGGGAATCTAACCCGCAGTCCCAAAGTAAATATGCAGGGGGATCTATTGGGAATCTAACCCGCAGTCCCAAAGTAAACAAACAAGGGGGGAGCTACCGGAATCCCACATTCGTAGTCCCAATGTAAATACGCAGCCACAACAAGAAGATATTCAGAAATAGAGTGCAAAAATACAAGGCAACAAGTAGTTCTAGCCTAACATGCTTCACATAGTACAATTAAAGCAACTTAAATTAGGCATGCTTTTCTAAGCTAACATAGACTATAATTGCAAGTAGAATAAAACAGGTAAGAAAGAAACTCAGTCTAAATATTTAAAGTAAAATCGGATTTTCAACAATTAGCACAAGTATGCGCTTGTCACCTCACGTACAAGGCATTCAATTACCAAATATCACATCCTAAGGGGAAAGGTCCCCCACACAAGGTTAGATAAGTCACTTACCTCAAATAAGGCTCAAAATCAACTCGAAACCACATGTTTGCCACGAGTATCCGACTTCAAATGGCCCAAATCTATACAATTCAATTACATATCGTAAATAACATCTCAAGCAACTGATTCTACTATTTAATTCAAAGCTAAGGCGTGAAATTAGGTAAAATAACCAAAACGCCCGTTGGGCCCATGTCTCGGAATTGGGTAAAAGTTATATTTTCCATACACCCATTCACTCACGAACTCACTCGACCAGAAACAATCAAAATTCGATGCCAAAAACCCCTTAAATTCTCAGAATTTCGGTTTGGGGAAGTTTCATCAATTTTCCATGGTTTTTACCCCATTTTTGATAATTAAACTAAAGAAAACAACGGGGATTAATGGTCTAACAATGAATTAGGATTAGAAAACGTTACCTTTGATCCTTCTCTTCAACCCACTGAAAAGCGCATTTTCCCGAGCTCTAAATGATTTATAGACTTATGAAATAAACCCTCAGATTTTTGGAATAAATACACAGGGATCTCGCACCTGCGGTCCCGATCACCGCACCTGCGGAAAAAGCATCACAGTTGCGGAATTCATTTAAGTCCACAGGGGCCGCACCTGCGGTCGTTTGGTCGTGCCTGCGGTTCCGCACCTGCGAAACTCAGGTCGCACCTGCGACCACTGGTCAAATCCCTCGCCATCGCACCTGTGATCAACCTTATCGCGCCTGCGAGTCCGCACCTGCGGGAAAACCTTCGCAGGTGCGAAAACCCAGAAGAGGTCTGGTTCAGCCATTTGATAAGTCCCAATTTCTCCCGTTAAGCACCCAAAACAACCCCGAGGCCCCCGGGACCTCAACCAAAATCACCAACCGACCCTAATACCTTATTCGAACTAGGTTGAGCCTTAAAACACGTCTCATAACATCAAAATCATCGATAATGCATAGGTTCAAGCCTAGAAACTTAGGAAAATTCTAGAATTCACATCCGACGTCGAAAAATGTCTAAACTCATCCGAATGACCTTAAATTTTGCACACACATCCCAAATGACATGAAAGAACTACTGAAACTTCCGGAATTCCATTCCAACCCTCGGATCAAAAACTCACTATCGGACTAGGAACTTCAAAAATTCAAACTTCGGCATTTTAAGCCTAAATGAGCTACGGACTTCCAAAATGCATTCTGAACACGCTCCCAACCCCGAAATCACCTGACGGAGCTAACGGAACCATCAAATTTCCATTCTGAGGCCGTCTTCACACTGTTCTGACTACGGAAAACTTTCCAACACCTAAGCTCTCATATATGGACTAAGTGTCCCAAAACTCTCTGAAACTCAAAATCGAACGTCCCGGCAATTCAATTTAGCATAAAATAGACTTATTTTTTTTCGTCCCAGGTAAGTACCCTTATTTTTTTTATTTTTTTATTTTTTTCGTTTTTCTTTTATTTTCCAACACTCTTCTAATCTCAACCCTCCCAAATTCCCAGCCCTAAATTCCCCCAACCCCTCCCATTTCCTTCTTCTCCCCAACGCTCAACCTCCCTTCTCCCTTCTCCCTTCTCTCATTCTTCCACCTAAAACTCCCAACTCTCTTCTCTCATTCCCTCTCCCCCCCCAACCACCAGGCTCATCTCCCTTCCTCTCTTCAAGTAAGTCTTCTCTCTCTTAATTTTTTTTTCTTTCTTTATTTTATTTTCTTTTGTTTGTGTATTGTATATGTTAATGGTAGATATCCACCATGTCTATGTTAGAAATTTTTTTCCTTCTGTAAATTAACTTAGTGTGACTTGGTGGAATGACCTGGTGTTGTTGGATGAAAATCATGTTGGTGGGTTGATGCTAGTAGAATATTGTGGTTGAAGTTGGGTAGGGTTTGTACTTCTATGGGCTAATATATGCATGTCTAGTTCTATGCACACCATGTGTTTGAAAAATTGTCCCATTGAGCTAAAAATTGGTAATGTGACCATCGTGGTGGGAAGTATGAGTAACCACCTGGGGGTCACACAAGTCGAACCCTCTCTAAGAATAAACCTTATTTTGTCAGGTACAATGTCTCAATCCAGGAAACGCAGAACCCAGGCTAGTACAAGCCAGTTTGACTCTACTCGGTTTGTCTCGAAGGCGGATGAGGAAAGATTTGAAGCAAAGGCAGCCTGGAAAATGGTGCTTGAAGTACCTATTGACAGGTCCTCCCTACAGATTGAAAGCCCAGAAATGTTTAATGAATTGAGGAGACGCCAGTTGGACGTCTTCTTTGATGAACCAGATGAGGAAAATATTTTGATGGTCCGGGAATTCTATGCGAATTGCCCGGAACATGTTAATAGGGTGGTCACAGTTCGAAGGACACGGGTAAATGCATCTCTTGATGCAATACGCCGGGAATACAGGCTACTGATCTTCTCAGGAGAGATGGACTACTACCAGACCTATCAGACACCACCTGTAACGTGGAACCTTATTGTTCGGACGATCTGTTTGGCAGGGGAACCCATATGGATAAATCCTGGCATCGCTATGAATTCCCAATCCCTCACTTGGGAAGCCAAATGTTGGTTCACCATCATTTGTAGCTGATTGCTGCCTTCCAGCAACACTACAGATGTAAATGCACCCGAGTAGTGGTTGTTTGGTGTTTTGTCAACCATCATGACTTCGATGTGGCCCAGCTAATCCATGACAAAATGTTCATTATATCCTCGGAGATACTCAAAGCATTCTACTTCCCCTCATTGGTCACCAGGTTGTGCCGTGCTACAAATGTTCACGAAAATTGCATTGTCGATGGGAAGCTCGCAAAGAAGGACCCTTTTAGGGCTAGTAAAATCACAGTTGGAAAGGAGCATCATGTGGCTATTGATGTGGATGACGAGTATGAGGATATTCACGCCAATGCCCCACCAGTACATGTTCCTGATGAGGTGGGTCCATCTCGGCCTCGGTGGAGCACCTAGATGTCAACCGTGGAGCACAATTTGGTTGGCTTACGCACCTCGGTCGATGACCTCACTGTCAGAGTTGACACTATGGCCAATCAGAGTGCGAAGTCAGAAAAGAAGATCACGGGCTGGCTACACCATCTCCGACCAAGACTAGACACCAGGGAAGTCTCCTTACCTCACTGTGCTTTATTGTTTATGGCATGAGAACATGTGAATTCTTTAAGTGTGGGGTGGGGGATAATGGTTGTTGTTGTATGTATATGTGTATATTTGATTGGTAGTTTGATTTTTTTGAGAAATTTCTTTTTTATTTATTATTGTCGACTCGGCCCGAAGACGGACACCTTTCGACGTGTCTCTTGAGGGACTTGAGTCGAATAATAAAAAAAAAAAAGAAAAAAAAAGAGAAATTATATTGGACTCTTCCTGACGATGGACCTGTTCTTGAGGGAAGTGAGTCTAAAGAAAACACAAAAATATTTTTCTTTGTTAGGTAGTGTATCAACTCCCCCTTGGTTTTCTTTATACCACGGTTCTTTTCCAAGGGAACCGGATATAGTTAGTTTTTTTCTTTTTAGTTAGGAAATCTTGGGCGAGAAACGAAAATGGAAATAGGGTCCCTTAACTCTATGGTACCCGAAATAAAGATTGCTTTAGTGTGACACTTAGGCTCTTTAGTTGACTCTAATAAGGCCTTAAATTGTGTGCTCCTGAATGGCTCAAGTGCTTGGAGCATAGTGTCTGATGATCCTAACTGAATTGAGTCATGTGCCATGTGCGAGTGAGACTTTGTGTATTCTGTGTTAACATTCAATGCCTAGAACTTATCATGTGTGTGTACAAAGCGAAATGGTTGGCTTTTTGGTCTGGAAAGTGATATAGGTATTTCTTTGCTTAACCTGTCTGTATATGTTTGTCCCACCTAATTGTATATATCTTAGTGAACCCCGTTGAGCCTGTAAGCCTGTTTTCCTTGGCAACCACATTACAAGCCTGAACCAAGTTTAAATAGCCTATCTTTGCGAACCCTATCACCTCTTAGAAGCACTCGAAGTGTAATGGATATGAAAATAAATATAAGTGTGGGGTAGTTGGTTGGGCTGTTAAGTGGAATTAAGGAGACATACAAAAGTACAGTGTTTGATAAGCAATTTTATAGGCCACCAATCTAAAAAAAAAAAAAAAGAAGTCTCAAATTGGTGGTGGCTATTAAAAGAAAAGTGTGCTTAAAAGAATAAGGGGTTAACACAATAGTGTAATGGTGGAATTAAGGTTTGACAAAATAAAGAGGTTAAAAGTACATAATGTAGTGGAGTGCTTAGGGAGGTGCAATCACTATACCCATATGTATCATACCCGTCCCGCAGCCAACATTACAACCAAATAAAGTCTTATTTGATTCTAGACCGAATGATCTCTATTAGTCGAGTATTACACTATGGGCGAGCCTATGGTGCGTTGTTTAGGGCACAAGAATTTGTTTCTGAGGGTGAGTGAAATTTCGTATTCGAGTCCCTCAGTGTGTGATTGTAAATAATATAAGTCTCTTTTGTAGTGAGTGGGCACATGATTCATGAAGGGAAGGTAAGTCTGGAACTCTGACTGAGAGTAGGAGAGCCGGTTAGGGGTATTGCGTGACTATAAAGGAGTCCCACTCTCGAGGCTAGGATGTCGCGCTAAAGTAGTCTACCTGTGTGAAATCTTCTAGGCATAAAGAGTACGGAAGGTATACTGTGATGATTAGGCCTGTAGAGTGTGTTTTTATTGCTCGAGGACGAGCAACAATTTAAGTGTGGGGTGTTGATAGTAGGTTATATAGACTCTATTTACACTCTTAACGAACCATACTTTAGTGTTGTTTTAAGTGCAAAAATGACAACAAAATGCTCTAGATAGTGTTTTTATGCTTTGTAGAAAATAATCAACGTTCGGAGGATACTTTGGAGTGTTTTGAAATCAACCGCGGAGTATAAGGCCAATCAAGAAAAACTCGAGTGAAAAGAAGCAAGAAAAAGGCGAAGATGGCAGGAGTGGAGCCCACCACGACCGTGGTCGACCGTGGCTGGAACGCGATGGGAAAAATAATACGAGGCAGAACTTATGCAAACCACCACGGTCGCGCTGCGTTCTGCCGTGTCCGCGGATGATCCGGAAAGAGCCCAAAAAATGTAGGGACTTAAGAGCAAAAAAATGGGAGAAATTACCCTGGCCATATTTAAACCCTATAAACTCGTCCAAGAAAGTTTAAGCTTGTTTTTAGACTCACTTTGGAGGCAAGAACAAGTGTGAGAAGACCAGACTACGATTAGAGTTTTTCTATTCTCCATCTTTTGTCCTTATTTTGGGAATTATGAATTATTTTATGCTTTCTTTGTGTTTTAGCATGATTAGCTAAACAGTCTGTCTAGGGTTGATGGAACCAATTGTTAGATGAAGTTTTGACTTAATTTTATTATAATCGATCCGGGTTTAATCTATGATTGTTCAACTATGTTTTGTATGGTAATTAATTGAATGGGCCCTTGATTAATCGTGTCTAACTGCCTTGTATTGCTTGAGAAAGAATACTAGGTTAGATTGTTGTTGAACAACACCACTTTTGGGTAGTTGAAGAGATTCATTATTTGAATTTAAAAGTGGGGTTAGAAATAACGAAACTTTGGTGGGATAACTCATAGCTGCATAAATTTTCAGCTAGAGTAGTTCGAGAGAATGCTCTATTAAATTACGGTAGTTGGTCGAGAGATAATTGCGGTAACCCATAGCTCATAATCCTCATAGACTAATACAATGAGATTATATCAAAAGAGTCAGAATTAGTCTAGCAATTGGGGAAGTCAATACCCTAGATCTTTCTACCATTGAGTTATCATTAATCTTAAATATCGTTAGTTTTAATATCATTTCTTTCAGTTAACAAATTCCAATAAATATTGATAAAAAATCTTGCATTCGGAAATTGTCTGAGTTTATATTCGCATCACTAAGGGTTGTAATAGATAGGTTAGTTCCCTGAGGATTCGACTCCGGACTTGTAAACCGGATGATATTTGCAACGACCGCTTTGTCTTTTATAAGGCATAGTTGGGCGTGATCACATGTCCATCTTAATATGGAGAGTTAAATAATGTTTTATGGAAGAATTTCAAAATTGAATTAAGAAGAGCAATTATGAATTTTTAGTGGAATAATTCGTAATTTATTATCGTATATATTAGTTTTGAAATTCGAAATTAATTTCATAAAAGGAAGCCTTGTTAATTAAATTTTGTAGTACTTACTGTGCCTAAATAATAAAAAAAGAAAAAAAAGAAAAATTTTGCTTGGTGAAAAAAAAACCCAATAAATTTTAGAAAAGGATTTTTACCCTTTAAATCGTGGTTATAAATACATGGGTATTTCCTCCATAGGCCTGGCTGTATTTTTGTTGGAAC
>ML326497.1:0-20710 GCA_005239505.1 Nicotiana paniculata | reverse complement strand
ACTTCAGAAACAGCGACAAGATGCTTGAGTTCATTTTCTTCACCTTCAGCCTCATTTGGAAACGGTACTACCCTTTTTTGGCAGACAGTAACTTGTGCTTGATCAGGCATGGCTAATGATGAATCTAGGGCATCTAAAGCATCAGCCTTCTTATTTTCTTTCCTTGGCACATGCTGAATAGTCACATCACCGAGCCACCCTATTAAAATTTTTGCGTAATCATGATATGGGCGTAGTTCAGGCTTCTTGACCTCGTAACTACCCAAAAGCTGATTGACCACTAACTGCGAGTCACTAAAGACTTGAAATTTCAACTGCTTCATTTCGACATCCATTTCAAGCCCAAGTATTAGTGCTTGATACTCAACAACGTTGTTAGAGCAGAGTTGCATCAACGTAAAAGAGTAGGGTAAAACTTCACCTTGAGAAGTGACAAATACTACGCCAGCACCAGCTTCTCTGCGATGTGCAACACCATTAAAGTACATCTTCCATGGAGGCTGAACTTCAATGACCATGGCGTCCTCATCAGGTAGTTCGTCAGTTAGCTCCCAATCATCAGGTATAGGGTGATCTGCCAAGAAGTCCGTTAACGCTTGTCCTTTTATAGCCTTTTGTGGGATGTACACGATTTCAAATTGTTGAAACTGGAGGTACCACCTTGCTAGTCGATCACTAAGGACAAGTTTTGACATCAAGAACTTGATGGGATTTGCTCTAGAAACCAAACGAACGACATGAGCTTGAAAGTAGTGCTTCAACTTTTGGATTGAGAAGACTAGCGCCAGACATAACTTTTCAATTGACGAATAATTCAGCTCATTTGGTGTCATCATCCTCCTCAAGTAGTAAAGGGAGTTTTCTTTCCCTTCACTATTTTCTTGGGCCAACATCGCTCCAAAAGACCTTTCTTGTGCTGAAATGTATAGTATCAATGGCTTTCCAAGTATAGGGGCTGCCAAAACTGGAGGCTTCATCAAGTAGGATTTAATGCTCTCAAAGGCATTGCTACACGCTTGGTTCCATTTGAAAGGGACACCTTTCTTCATAAAGCGGCTGAAGGGTTGGCACCTCCCAGCTAGGTTTGAGATGAATCTCCTAAGGTATGCTAGATTTCCTTGCAGACTTTTCAATTCGTGAATATTGTGGGGCTCAGGTATTTTCAAAATTGCATCTACTTTAGCTTGATCTATTTCAACCCCTCGATGTTGAACAATGAAACCTAGGAACTTTCCGGAGGTAACTCCAAAGATGCATTTTAATGGATTCATCCTAAGTTGGTACCTTCGGAGCAACTCAAACACCATTCTCAGGTCTTTCAAGTGGTCGCTTTTCTTTCCTGATTTTACCACCAAGTCATCAACATAGCATTCGACATTCTTGTGGAGAAGGTCATCAAAGATATTCTGCATAGCTCTTTAGTAAGTAGCACTAGCATTCTTCAAGCCAAAAAGCATTACCTTGTAGCAATAAATACCCTTTGGGGTACGGAATGCAGTAAGCTCTTCATCTTCTGGCGCCATGCGAATTTGGTTATGGCCTGATGAACCGTCCATAAATGACATTGCCTCATACCCAATAGTAGCATCGATCATCAGTTCTGGAATGGGAAGCGGGAACTCATCTTTAGGACACGCATTGTTAAGATCCCTAAAGTCAACGCACACTCGAATCTGTCCATTTTTATTCCTTACGGGGACAATACTTGAAACCCGTGTTGGGTATTTAACTTCACGAATAAATCCAGCTTCGATGATTTTTTTAACTTTGGTTTCAATCAAGGGAACCAAGTCTGGCCTAAAACGCCTTTGAGCTTGCTTAACAGGACGAGCGCCATTCTTGACCGCAAGGTGATGGACTGCCACTTTAGGGTCCAAGCAAGGAATTTCTTTGTAACACCAAGAAAATACATCCCTAAACTCCTTGAGTAATTCAATATAAGTTCTTTCTTCGTCAATTTCTAGTGAAGCACTTAGGTAGGTGGGTCGTGGTTCTTCATCAGTGTCAAGGTTAACTTCTTTTAAGGCATCAACCATTGCCTTCAACCCTTTTTCAAGTTCCGGGGGAGCGTCTTTCGCATCTTCATCTTTTTGAGGGCCCCCAACATTGAAGGATATGTGATAACATGGTGAAACATCGTCCAATTTCTCATCATCCTCCATTAGAGATAAAACACCTTGCTCGCTTTGTGCATTAACATGATACGAAAAACCCACGCTTTCTTCGTCTTCGTCACGTTCTTTAGTTTAGACCACAGTGTATGGATTCACCTTCAGTACTTCATCACACGAAATCATGACTTTTGTTTGTTGCTTAATTCTAGAAGGAACCAAACTCTGGAAATTTTTAGAGATCTTTTGAATTTTGGGCGAAGCGGGTATTCTTTTATTTCGATAATTTCTCTAGAACTTATTCCCCTTCTTTAATGGACCCAATCTCTCAAATACGGAAGTTCTCACAGTTGATTTTTCAAGTCGGTCAAAGACGGAAGGCCTGTTAGAAGCGGCAGATTCATCTTCTACAGTGATATAATTGCTACTCGCCCTTCTTATTGAGATGCGCACTAGTGACGGTTTCTTGTATCCCAAACCTTCATGTGGTTGCCTCATTGCAGCTTCTGATGGGAGCTTCCATAACTTTGACGGCTCATTGGGATTGTATCCAGCCTTTTCAAATAGCTTGTAAGTGTTAGGATCAAAACCTTCATTTGTCCGCTTTGTAGGGAGTGCCGAGGATTTTGGGCTACAAATCATGCAAGCGGATTTGAGGACAACTTTACTGCCTCAATTCATTTTACCGGAAGAGTTAACTCCTTTAGCATGTTAGTTTGGAGATTACACGATTCGCCTTCATCTTTCTTCCTTTTAGGGACATATTGGAGCACATGACTTACTTTCTTGCCATAAGACGCAATATTCCCTCTATGAGATCTATTCATGGGTTGTACCTCCTCAATAATAACTTTGGCTTTACCAATAGTCACCTCAGCTCTTTTAGTTGTGGGCTCGTCATTCTTGATTTTCATGCCATCATCAACTTTTAGCTCCTTCACAATGTGGTTCTTCAAGTAATACTTTGCATCGGCGAAGTATGACTCTGCGTCGGTGAATGGCGCATCATCGGCAACTATCTTCTTCTCGACTTCACCCTCGTAGTATTTTAAACATTGATGGTAGGTATATGGAACTACTTCATTCTCATGTATCCAATGCCTTCCAAGCAAGTCATTGTATGAAGTCTTCGCATCGATCACATGCAGCCATGCACTTGATTGCATATCTTCAATGGTGATTCCCAGCCTGATCGCGCCTATGACTCTTTTCCCTCCTTGGTTGAATCCTTGGATCAGCACACGACTTTCTGAGAGTTCATTCATGGGAATACCAAGTTCTTTCACAGTGCAGATTGGAAAAATGTTCACTGAGGATCCTCCATCAACTAAAATTCGATTTACCCTTTCATCATGCATATAGCCAACCAGGTACAATGGGCGGTTATGAGGAGTGTCACCTAGAAGAAGATCATCATTTGTGAACGTGAATTTTTCCTCACAAGCATTAACTTCTTGAGGAGTGGACTCGATAAGATTTTTCGAATATGGTGCCGACGGTAGGTCATCACTCCTTTCTTTCCCTTCGTCAGTATGGAAACAAGAAGCATCAATACCCCCATGGGAAATCTTCGTGCGGAACCAACTTGGTAAAAACTCCTCCAAGGTCACTGGATGTCGTGGATTTTGAGGGTGGTGCACCTCCACTTTCGCTTTCTTTACATGCTTAATTGGGTTCCATCTCCTAGGTCTTTTCACCATTATTTTCCTCGTTGGTTGTTCCATTGATCCTTTTCGTGGGCTCCTTTTGTGGCGCCTACGATGAGTCACCAACGTCCAACCTTCATCATCCTCAGGTTGACCGTCTTCAACCTTGTGGTTCTCCAATAATTCTTCATCTTTACTTTCTTTAGAACTACATAATTCGTCTAGATTGAATGAGCCAAATATAATAGAGACTTGGTTTGTGCTTGCTTTCTCATCTTCAAGCACGATATTCTTTTCACGAGCCAAGTCTATAACTTTGTCCTTGAAGACAAAGCACTTCTCCAGAGGGTGGCTCAGAAGTCGATGATATTTGCAGTAATTTGGGTCATCAATTTTCTANATGGAAACGAGTTGCAAGTTCTTCAAATGTGCTAGGCTTGATACCTTGCAAGATGTAGCGCAATACCCAATGCATACCTTGGATGCACACCTCTATGCCAGAAGTTTCACTAAGCCTGTCTTTACAGTTGAGGCTTGCATTCCTCCAACGATCGAATAAAGTCGATAACTGGTTCACTCTTCCATTGATGAGTACTTGTGAGTTCTATCATACTCACAGTACGTCTCGTGCTATAAAAGCGATTGAGGAATTCTTGCTCTAGTTTATCCCAGTTATCAACAGATCCAGCCTCGAGGTCCGTGTACCAATCAAAAGCATTTCCTTTTAATGAGCAGACAAACTATTTGACGAGGTAATCTCCATAAGTCCCAGCATTATTGCATGTCTCAACGAAGTGCGCCACATGTTGCTTTGGATTGCCTTTGCCATCAAATTGTTGAAAATTCGGAGGTTGATAGCCAGCAGGCATCTTCAACATATCGATCCTTGAAGTGTACGGATTTGCATAGGTAAAGGAGGACTTGGAAGCAACTTCATATTTGTTTCTTATAGTCCCTTCAATAAACTCATTTAGTTGATTGATTGGAATCATCCCTTCCGAAGAGACTGGAATTTCCTTAGTAGATGCAACTTATCGTGGGGGAGCATCAATCTCTTGAACTTCTGGGAGTTTGCCAGGTGCATGGGTGGATTCTTCTTCCATCAAGATTCCCACCCTATCTGTTAGCTTATCGATTCTAGCATCTTGGTTTTGCATGCACTTGGTCAAGCCAGTGATTGCTTTCGTCAAGTTTGCCAACTGCTCCTCCACATATGAAGTGTTTGTCACCATGGCTTGCATGATTGCCATGGACGACGGAGAGTAGCATGGATTTTCACAGAGATTAATCCTTGATTGGCCCACGCTATGTGGTGTAAGTGGGGAGGATCCATCACTTGAAGCATCATCATCTTCCTTCACAGCAGAGTGTTTGGATCCGGAGAGGTCAAGCAGAGCAAGAGTTTTCTTGATCTTTTCAGCAACATCGCTTCCTCCTTCGAGTGCATTTGTGGAAGATCTTGATCCTTTTGAGTATGAAGATCCGAAAACAGGGGTAGATGCGGACGGCACTTGCGGTGCTTGTTTTCTTAACGAGCTTGCTTTGCTCCTCGTAAATGGTCCAAAGCTTCCAAATATAACTTCGAGTATGTTTTCCACATCAGCATAGATACTGGAATTAGCAGACTTGGCAGAAGTTGAATTGGAGTTGATTTTCTTGGAAGCCATTTTTTTGTTCTTGAACATTGGTGATTGAAAAGTCGAGATGAGAGGTAGAGATTGTCCCACTGGGCGTGCCAGAATTTGTAGACAATAAATTGTGTCGAGAAAATATAATCAAGACTTAAGAATATCGCAACAATCGTAGTATTTTATTTCAAATATTTGAGTGTTACAATCTCTATGAATCCTCTGATTCTTCTTTTCAACGGTAAATAAAGAGCCTCCGAGCTTAATCTTAAATTTTATTTGATTTTAATCCAAGTGCTTGAAGCTTGATCTTGACGTACTTTTAATCCAAGGGCTTGCAGCTTGTTCTTGAATCTTCGTCTTGATATTTTAATCCTTAAAACACTTGAATGCTTGTAGCTTTTAGAGAAATTCGCAGCATTAGATCCACGAGCTCCCTCTTGCTTCTTGTTATAACTTCTGGTGTCTTTTCTGGGTTATGAAGACCCCTATTTATAGTTGTGGAAGGGAGGAGTTGTGATAAGAACAAACTCTTTTCGACCAATCAAATTAAAGTGTGACATGGTCGTATTTGATTGGCTAGAACATGTCACTTGCACATGTGGCGCAGTTTCATTGGTCTTTTAATGTGACTTGGCGTGCTTTGTCATTTTGACACGTGGCATGATCCCATTGGCTCTTCTGTTTGACTAGGCGCGCCACGTCATTTGACACGTGGCACCAAACTGGGCCTCTAGGAAGATGGCATATTGGGCCTAATGAAGTGGGCTCATCACTTTAGCCCAATGGATTAAGACTTATTTATTTAACCCATATATATTGGACTTATATAATTAATTCAATTATATTAGTCCATAATATTTATTTGTATTAGTATATTTAAAATATAATCCAAATTATTTATTGAATTTGAATCCGATAAATTATATATGCCTACACACTTTAACAATTCAATTCAAAACATGATGCGTTTATTACCAAAAAAATAAAAAGGAATTTTCATAAAGCACTATATTTTAAAGTCTAGTAACTATAATTTGTCTCCTAAACCTAAAAGGATTTTAAAATGTTCCAGTCCAAAACCTTAAAGGAATTCAAAAGTGCTTCAAATTTTACCTAAAATAATTTAAGTGTTATGAAACAATAAAGAACAAGAACAATATTGCAGAGAAAAGAGAGAGAGAAAATTCTTATTGAATTTTTGGGATGAATTACAATGGAAGAGGACCTCTCTATTTATAGGGAAAGAGTGACTTAGCCACCAAATAACAAACCCTAGAATCTCTCTAGAATATAGACATTCACCATAAATAGAATTCTATTTATAACACTCCCCCTTGAATGTCTATTCAACAAATAATGTGTCTCGTTAAAACCTTAACTAACGTAAAACCCAATGGGGAAAAAAATTCTAGTAAAGGAAAAAGAGTACACATATCTAACAATACGTCTTTTGGTTGCCTCATTAAAAACCTTGCAAATAAAACCCAGTGGGACAAAACCTTGTAAGGGAAAAAGAGTGCAACGCGCATTAACTCCCCCTGATGAGAGCATCAATTCACATCCTTGAGCCTTCGCATCCCAATCTTGTGTATTTGCTTCTTGAAGCTTGACATCAGTAGAGATTTGGTGAACAAATCAGCCATATTATCACTTGAATGAATATGTTGCACCTTGAAATCATCATTCTTGTATATATATAATATCTTCATATAATATCGTGGAATATTCTTTTCAGTGTCTCCATAGAGGAAAAAATTCCCGCTATCACATTATCATGCTTATAGTTACAGCAAGATACATATGTGCGCATATTGCACGTAGGATGTAGTACTTCATGACCAAGAATTGTATATGCTTTAAGCAATATCCTTCAAGAATTGTCATATAAGTCATATAATAGACTTTAATTAGATTCATATCAAGTTTTCATGTCATACTAGACAAATAAGATATCGAAAACTGATTGCACATATCATTGACTTTATATTTTCAAGTGTTTGAACTGCAGGTCCAAATACTTGTCTTTCATATGAAACCAATTCTATTCGAATTGTGTCTCTTCTATTTGGCCAATATTTTTGTGTCAGTATTCGACAAACTTAAGATCCTCATCTATACTTAGCGCTATGATAGATGTCGTCGACGAACATTTTATATCGGTTCGAATATTTTTTATTTTTATTTTTTTTCATAAATACATAACATAGAGATCTCTTCATTTATATTTTCAGGCACCTGAACCTCTCTTGAGATTTTATGAAGTGTTATGTCATGTGATCTTCTAGATCACTTGCCTCCTTTATTATGATCATTTTCTCATCTTCTTTATCAAGAAGTTTATTTGAAACCGATTTGTCTATATCGTTTTAAGCAAACCATAGACTTTGTCCTTCTAGGACTTAATGGGAGCATTTGCAATGAGAATATAGTTACTTTCTTTGGGTCAGCAAATGCGTCTGCATGCTTTGCAATATACTGCAGATGAATTATCTTTTAATGAACTTCAAGTTCATATTATCTTATTCGAGGATCTAGATGTACAAATGACAATTAATTTCACGTAACTTATTCTCAATTGTTTATCATATCTCCCCCTCATGTTAGAAAAAGTAACTTGTTTCCTCAACTTTGAGAACCCATCTTTGTGCTTTATGGTATTAGTCAAAATATACCCTGCACATCAATAATAATAAGATGGAGTTATTTGGTTCCTGACCCTGAACCACTTGTGAGTGGATAAAATAATATACTTTGGTATATAATGTATATCAAATTGATATAGATAACTTTGTTCTCATAAACAATTGTTTAGCAATTAAGTGGAGGCACTCAATAAATCATTTTGCTAAACCAACTGTGATGTAAACCAATTTATCAAGATGAACTATCTTGAATAGACAATCTGGAAATTATGCTCTAAATTAAATTATTGAGCAAGTTACCACGCAAACAGCAGGTTGCAGGTTAATAATAATTGCACATGTAACCATCTCATAGATGCATCTTATGTGGTATACATGGCAGTGAATGGGCCCATATTCACCTTTGATATTTCCAGCATTCATGGGACTCAATCCCAATTTTAGTTGGTCTATTAATTAATGAGAACAAGTAACATAAGAGAATTCATAAAGAACTTTCTAGTTCTTTAATATTTACCCATGTGAATTCTCTTTTATTTTTGCACATCATACTTAAATTGATATGGCTAAACCAATTATGCCAACTAGATAAATTATCAATATTGATAAACTTCAAGTATATACCATGACGTGTGCAATTATCAATAAACTCCAAGTTTATTATGATATGGGTTTATATATCAATAAACATTCACTTTATTGTGGTATTCTTTTATTTGTGTAATACAAACTGGAGAATAAAGCGGGTAACTTTAACATACATATTACCCCGCTACAAGTTGTAGTAATAGAAGATATTAATTTTTTTCTTTATTTATAGTCTCAATATATTCAATCACTTTCACGAATACTTTAGAAACTAAATAAGTTTCTTTGAGACTTACCACAACACAATAAATTGACATGATAATCAATTGTATTCCTCCAAAATAGTAATAATTGATTCTTCCAGAGCTCTTAATTAATTTTATACTACCACATATTCATCAATATTCATATGGTGAATATCTCTTTCAAGGATAAAGTTGTAAATTATGGTCATTGTCAAAATTATATGCAAGATCTGTTTCTTGCATTAGTGTTATCCTTTAATAATTACATTACCAAAATAGTTTGGCGTACAACAGGTATGTGACCAATGATATTCATACCATAATAATGACACTATTTTCTTATATCATCTCAACCTCCTTTTAGAGGTGAGTGTAGTATATTCACTACCACTAGCACTTATATATTCTTCCAACAATGAATATGTATTCATAAATCAGATGTTGTCACATTCATATCATGAATGGACCATAATCATCTATATGTGCTTTACGAATTTCATGTCAAATTGATGAAAAATAACTTTCAAATAGTGAAAGATTATTTTGAGAATTCTTATTATTCTAGTTATCACAATGATGACGATCATAATTTCGTCGATTACCACGTTCACATCCATTGATACCTTCACGGTAATAATTATGTCTTCTTTCAGACTTATTACATATTGCTATCACATTCTCTTAAGGGGAATGAGAATGAAGCAAATTCAATGGGACGAGTTTTCACTTCTTTGCCCACAATCATACATGAATTTGATCATGGCAATGCATAAAAATTTTACCACTTCAGGTGGTTATAATTTCTTGCAAACTCTATAAGAGTTATAATTAAAGTTTATTTTCTTTGCTTGTATTTCAAATAAAATTATAGAATGTCAAGAATTTAAAAGAGAAAAATAAAGTAAAATACTTACCTTAAATTCAAAATTTAATCATGAAGGAAGTTCATAGAACACTTGACAATCATTATTCTCAATCCGAAAACACTTATTATTGTACATCAATAAAATACATTAATTAAGGCATGTAAACATATTGGCTTTATAGTTTAATAGGTGTATATTTTCATAAAAAGAGAACCGGATGAACCGGGAGTTAACGCGGTATAAATCATTACGTCTAAATTATGCACTAAGTAATTTTGTGACTAAATCATAACACCTTTTTATCAATATACAATCGCATTGCAATTTGCAAACTTACCATTCAATGATGTAATCATGCAAACCTCATCATCCATACAATTTTCATTGTAATAAAATTCTTAGTTTGTTTGTCATAGTAAATCTTCAGAGACATTCACGTGAATAAGGAGTTAGTTATGCAACAGATTAATAAGGAAATGAGGAAAAAAGTAGATATGTTATAAGGAGCACATAGGGTACTAGATGTAGGTTGCTCATACAGAGAATTTGTAACTAGTTTCTGTTGCTTAGAGGCCTTATACTATTGGCACTCTTCCTAGGAGGTGGTCAAAGTATTTGGTGCTCTTTAGGTGTATCTTTTTTTTGTTTATGGTAATATTTTATATTTATTTCCAAAAAACTAAATAGGTAATTAAGGATATTTTCGTCTTGTAGATATTTTACAAGGATTGTTAGAATCCTACTTTGAATTCGTAAAAAATAAATACTACGAGACTTGTGGTATAAAATAATAATCATGCTTATTACTACAAATAAAAATCTAATTAAATGGGGGATAAAGCGATCTCGGAATTTTACTTTTGAGATTAGCATGTTAATTTGTAGCAATTATGTGTGAATTCAATGAATAATCGTATAATATTAATCACAAAGGATAAACAGTACTAATTGATACTAATGACTACTGCTCATGTAAATAACTATGATTACATGATGTTTATTCACTAACTACTACAAATAGGTAAAACAAAAAAAATATAATAATCAAACTACTCAATCATCTTTAACCACGGATCCATCATCGATCAAGTGGTCTATTTTCTATCAGGGCGCTCAAAGAAGTCTGTCACATCCAAGTGGTTGATGTCAAAATCATTGTCAGAGACAAAATTGGTTTCAGGGCCTTTTTTCTTTAGAGATGCTCGATAAAGCTCAACCAAATGTCATTGTACACGATAAATATTTGCCCAATGCCCTTTTTCACCGCAACGATAACATTCAATTTCTGAACCATTTGCCTTTGGCTTCTCATATTTCCCTTTCCACTTTTGGTGGTTATTTTTTTTTGGGGGGTGATCAACACCAGGGAAATTTCTTCCTTGTCCACGGCCACGACCACGACCACTAATAGGGTCACGGCCTTTCTCATGTTTGGCATAATGGGAATACACTTCATTCACTTCAGGCAATGGTGTAGACCCAGTGGGTCGATTTTCGTGATTTCTCATGAGAAAGTCATTATTTCGCGCAGCCACAAGGAGAAGAGAAATCAACTCTGAGTACTTCTTGAAACCTTTCTCTCGGTATTGCTGTTGCAAGACCATACTGGAACCATGAAACGTTGTAAACATTTTTTTCAAGCATATCATAGTCAGTGATAGTATCTCCACAGAGTTTCAATTTAGAAGTAATTCTGAACATTGCAGAATTATATTCAGAAACGGACTTAAAGTCTTGGAGCCTCAGATGAGCCCAATCATATCTTGCTTGTGGAAGAGTGACCAACTTTAAGTTGTCATATCTTTCTTTTAAGTCATTCCACAAAACAAGTGGATCTTTGACTGTGAGATATTCTATTTTCAACCCTTCATCAAGGTAATGGCGCAAGAAAATCAAGGCCTTAGCATAGTCTTGGGTAGATGCTTTATTTTTATCTTTAACGGCGTCTCCAAGACCCATTGCATCTAAATGGATTTCAGCATCCAACACCCACGTCATATAGTTCTTGCCCGAAATTTCAAGGGCAACGAACTTTCTTTTCATAATGTCAGTCATAATTTTAAAAAAAAAAGGAGAGGAGAAAAGTTATACCTTAATCTTCTCAAAGAGCTTCTTGAGACGGTAGAGTCTCGTGCTGATAACGTGTTATGAAACAATAAAGAACAAGAACAATATTGCAGAGAAAGAGAGAGGAAATTCTTATTGAATTTTTGGGATGAATTACAATGAAAGAGGACCTCTCTATTTATAGGGAAAAAGTGACTTGGCGGTCAAGTAACAAACCGTAAAATCTCTCTAGAATATAAACATTCACCTTATAACACTAAGGAATTAATCGTTAAAGTCCAATAACAAACAAAAGGACTCTTAAGACTAAAAGGAGGGCAAGGTGGTGTTAAGTGTTAACGACTTTATAAAAATAATTTGATTTTGATGTGTTATTATTTTATTTTTTTACAAATCTGTTCAAATTAGGAAAGATTTAAGATACTAAATTTAGTTGATTTCGAAATTCTAAATATTAAGTAAATAATTAAATGAGTATTTTTATATATTAGGAATATAACTTAAATTACAAGTTAGTCCAACATAAAGTCTAGTTTATTAGGGTAAAAATATTTTGGTATACTTTTTAATATGATATAGATATAGATATAGATTTGAGATATGAAAATAGCAGCAAAAGTGTTTCCTCTTCGGAATCGGATTAAAAACTCTAACAATCAATCATCCGAACACTCGGCTCTTGTACAGTTTTCCCGGCGTGTCTCTTTCCAGCCCATACACTGCGGATCTGAAATTTCCTTATTTTCCCTTCGTGTGTACAAGTTGCACTATATATAAGCACACTTTTCTAAGTGTATAAAGAAATGCGAAAAATAATTAAGTCAAAGAGAAGAAATGCTATACACTATATTTTATTGAGGTGCAAAGAGGAGTTGGAAGAAATAAACATGATCACTTTTCTCATTCAATAAGTAAAAGAGTTCAGATGTGGTCAAACCATTAACTAATCTTTCAATCTTCCGGCGTTGGACGACGCATAAAAATCCGAAAAGCCGTAGAGCTGAAATCCATCAAAAAAGAGCTCAACATAAATGTCTACTCGGAGGTGAAGTGGGTATTTTATCCCCACACTTTACAAAGTAATACTATACTTCTTCCCATATTTTCAATTGTAATTAGAGAAATAAGATGGTAGTGACTAGAAGAATATTGGAAAAGAATAAACGATTCATTTATGTCCCAAGATATTAAAAGGCAGTAACATATATGTTGGGGAAAGAAAGAGATAACAAAATAACTAGCAGGAAAAGGTTTCTACATATCAGCTGTTAAGATCTCTATACTACCCTTAAAAAACCTTCTTCAACAGCTTCCAATTTGCCTGTCAACAAACAGCAAAATAGAGTCAATTGCATCTGAGACTTTGCCTCAGCCTGAAGAAGATCTCTCTTCCTGTAATTTACAAACAGCTCCTGATTATCACAGAGCCAGTTGTTTCGGTTGACAAGGTCAACAACATCAGTTGTTTGTCCTCTTTCTCACCAAAACCTAATTCCATACTGTGTAAATTTCATCCTCTGAGGGCGTTGCATTTAGATCCGGTAGAAAAAAACCTCTATTCTGATTCTCTGTTGAGCTTTCAACCCGACGTGAATCAGATGACACCATGTCATCGTCATCCATTGTGTGTCTTGACAAGACTGAATCAGCACGGTCGGCTAGCAAGTTGCATCTATTGGATGCTGATTCTGCAGCCATTTCATTTGAGGATTGTAGATTCAAATCAAACTGCACAACACACACAAATTTAGTGCATCTACTCGTAAAGAGGGATTATTAACAATTCTATAGCTGAAATGCAGATGATGAAGTCAAAAAAACAAACCTTGATTCTTTTAAAGTTGTCACTCCTAGCTCTTTGTTCGTTGAGGGTCACATGAATCGATGCAAGTTCCTGTTAAGCCAAGCCAAGCCAAGTAAGAAGACATAAGCAATTTTGATTATTGGATAATAAAAGGGATACAAAAAAACTGAACCATAGAAAGCTTACCCTCTTTAAGTGTACCCTCTCTTTAAGAAGCAAGTTCTCTTCCTCCTTAAGTTGAGTGAATGTCTGCTAAAAGAATGCAAGCAGAAAGAGTTTTAACTAACTGTCGGTCTATCACAATTTGTGTTTCAATGTAATGCTTACCCTCTTCTTCTTTGATCTTTTGCTACTGCTGCTGCTGCTCATATTACTTGTTTCATTAGTGAAAAAGCCCTGCAAAACATGTGTCATCAACATTAATCACTGAAACCCCCAAAAGATAAATAGCTTTGATATGTTTTTCCTCAGCAACTAGAGGAGAGAGAGAGAGAGAGGGGGACATTTGAGACAAAGTGTTGGAAGGGAGATTGGGGCAAGAAAGGATAAGATTATTGCTCAGTCGTAGGTAGATCCAACAAATGGGACCCCTCACTTATATGTCGATGTAATGTGGTTTACACTCTTCAACAATTCTAAAGACGAGAAGCGACGGAATCTCACATGGAAGAAGCCAATAGGAAGAGGACACGTATTAGAAAAGTACATCGAGCTTGAGCACAAGGATATTGTGGATTCAACTTCTAACTGATTCGCTTGACATCCGACCCAGTTTCTTTCTCTCGTTTACTGTTTACCAACTCACCCATTTTACCAGAAATCTCATTCCTAATCGGCCGGCCAAAAACTTTAATAAACAAGTGTTAAATGATTAGAATGAGCAAGTAGAGAAAAGAAAAAGTGAGACTCACTTTAAACGCAATACTATATACTAAAACATTCAAAAAATAGATAAGTAAGTATATATATAATAACTAGCATCGTTATTAGTAAAATAAAGTAATAGTCTGACTTAAAAAATCTGCTTCCCAATTTACAAGCTCACAAACAAGTAAACCTACACTCAACTTTCTTGCTACACTACTTCTTTCAGTCAGATCTGGAGAAAAACACTCGTTTACACAAATATTTGTATGGTAAGGATAGTATATAAGCCAATAGAAACTCGGCTTAAAGGAAGAAAAAGACTAGATTGACCCCCAAAAATCCAAAATGAAAGAAAAAAAAGGAGAGATGCTGTTGGGTAAAGGAGAAATCAGGAAGTAACCAAATGTATTGGGGTCCACACACCCTTTTCAACATAAACCAACTCACTTCCACCAAACTTCCTCCATAAATATGTAGTAAAAACTATACGCAAATTCGCGCCTCCCTTATAAAAATCCAAGGAAGACTCTGAATGTCATTTCACAAGGAAATGAAAATTGAAAAACACATCTCTTTTTTTATATAGTAATATTAGTAGTAGGAAAAATAGAAGTTCATTTTGTTCGATCATCAGATCTGAATGGAATATCAAATATCAAAAATCAAAAAGCTTCCCCCGAAAAAAAAATAAAAAGTGAAACAAGAACAGGAGGGTAATTTGGTCATTGTAACGGAGGGGAAGCGGAAAAAAAGAAAGAAGCGGCGAAGAAGAAAAACGTGATCTTTCCCCATCCCTTTCTTACAACTTACCCTCCTCACGTGATACGCTGGCAATTACCCGACCCGATATCTCCTTCCGGGACAACCCCAAAAAATAAAAAATCAAAACACAGCAAAAGAGATGAAAGAATAAAGAGGATAGAAAAGGTGACAGCTGACACCGCGTCCGTCCATTGCGCGGCGGCGGATCGGACCGACGTTACAAAAACGAGTTTGACTCACTGAGTCTGTATTTCAAAATTTCCCAAGCCTAAACTGAAGAATATTAGGCTGCTGACAAGGGGTAAAATAGTCATTGCGGAAAACGTATTGGGAAAACAAAGGAAAAAAAGGATTGTCTCCCCACTGAACATAAAGTGACCTCTAAAACTCACTCTGCCAAATATGAAGAAAAAAAGAGAATTTCCACACCCACCAACCTACGTCATCTCAAGGGTATTCCGGTCAAAGAGACGGGACTAAAACAGATCCGATGACCGGGAAGCTGATGTCAGCATCGGTGAGCTGAAAAAAAAATGACAGACGGAGGTGTAAATGGTCAAATAGAGAGCTGTGTCAGAAAATGGAGAAAGTTCAATTACATAATCGGAAACTTAATCTTCGGACGCAATTGACAAAGGCAGAGATGCCAGCTATAGAAAGAGAGGAATCGGCGGCGATGAGGAAAATGTTAGGTCGCCGATTTTCAGAGTAGCGGAAGATGAGATGAGTGAGAAAAGGGAATACAAACCTTGGATCTGAAGGCGGATGAAAGATCGGAAGACGGTGGACGGCTAGACTCATCATAGCCATCGTCACTAGGTGAACCAGCGCCGCCGCTCCAGGAAAGCGGCGTTATAGGGCTACATCTGGTAGTGGTGGTATACGCTTTCTTAACTGACGTAGATGACGGCTTCGACCTCGGCTGACGGTGACCCCAACCACTCAACGGCAGTGTCAGATGCAAACCACCCTTCGCCGCCGCTGTAGTCGTGGGCTGCGGCGGCGGAGTAGTACTTTTACGCAACTGAGATGTAGAAGAAGAAGAAGATGGGTGTTGTTTGAGTCGGAAAAGCAGTTCCACCACCACCGAATCGTCGGATAACGCAGCGGATAACCAATCGTCCTTCTTCATCTGAATGAATGCTTATAGAAAATAGCTGCTGCACTGTGACTGAAAACCCACCCAAAAGAGGATATGAGTATATATGGAGGTTAAAGGAAGCTTAAAGGGGGTGGCGGAGAGAGAGAGAGAGAGAAATGGAGGAATTGATGGGTGCTATGGCTAATATATATATATAATGGGGAGAGACTGAATGAATTCCTCTGTATTAAGATTATATATTTATATATATGTGCTATTTATGCGATCTCTTCTCTCTCTATCTCTATTTGTAAAATGAATACTGCTGATTAAATGGAAATCTTGAAAAAAATTTCTGTATATTGCGACTTTGTGAGAACACAATATATATCGGGTTTTACGTGTTATTGTGTGGATGAGTTATTAGAAGAGAGAAGATTGGGGAGAATCGAGTAGAATGCTTTCTTTTGTTTTGTATTGGGTTTTCTATACGGGTTCGGGTTATAACTCTGACTCCCTCTTATTTACTTTTTTCCACTTTCCTAAAATCTTCTTTTTCTAGTGTATTGGTGGGGAGCATAACATAAGTCTTGTGGGACCCACAGAATACACGTGGTCATTGCACTTCCCTGTTTTCCTCCGCCTAGGGTTTCATTTCATCCTTGGGGCAGGCTACTCTACATCGATGGTGCATGTTAAGAAGCAACTTTTTTTCCTTGATTAATTAAACACAATTAAAAGATTATTTTCCACTAAGTGTGTGTTTGAAAAATGAAAAGTCGTATGAGAACTGGGTTTGAATAGACTACTTTTGGTCTTTTTGGTCTTAAGTATGCAACTTTTTAAAATTAATAATATGAGTAATATTTTAACTAAATTAGTGATTACACCATTGTATGAATTCACTTGGAGCCCGTTTGGATTAGCTAATTATAAATAGTTAATAAACTTGAAGTGCTTAAAAGTATTTTTAATTGTTGAAATTGATTTTTTAAATAAGTATTTACGTATTTGGACGGACGTTCTGAAAGTGATAATAAGCAATTGATGTGTTTAAGTGTTAACTGTTATTTTATTGAAATAACTATAATACCCTTAAAACTTTACAAAAGATTATAAATTAAAAAGTTTATTTGTAAATAAAATATGAACAACGAATATGGAAATGAAGAGAAAGTTAGAAAATTTATTTTGAGAAAAATATTTTGTGAATTGAAATATATTATTAAAGATAGTAAAAACTTTGATCAAACTAAAAGTGCTTATAAACTGAAAATTAGCCCAACTTATGAATTATGGTTGATTTTTGGATGCTTACAAATGCGTGGATAAGCCAAAACATATTTATAAGCTAGTCTTACCAGCTTATAAGCTTAACCAAACACGTTTTTAATCTACTTCTAGTATCTATCCAATTAATTTGATTAGTTGTCGCATAATTGAAATTAACACTACATTATAGTGGAAGAAAAGGTTAACATTACAGGTGTGATTGGTATAACGGAAAATATTTTTCGTGAAAAATATTTTACTCATTTTTCATGAAAAATATTTTACTCATTTTTCGGTGTTTGGTACGCAAATTAAGGAAAACGACTTCTCAAGAGTATTCATAAATAATTTAGATACAATAAACATGAAGCCATAAACTTTCGAACCAACAATCTTCTGAACCTACAACTTTCATAAACTTCTGAACCGCTAAACTTTCGAACTCGTAAATTTTATAATTTCTAAACCTACAAACTTTCAAACACATAAACCTCCGAACTCATAACTTCAGAACTCGTAAAATTTTAAACGTGTAAACTGAAAAATAAAAAGACCAGAACTAAAAATATAAAAACAAAAACATTAGGGGGTGGGGGTGGGGGAGGGGGGGTATGTGGTACAGGAAAACCAAAAATCAAAAATTAAAAATACAAAAAAAAGAAGTAATAAAAAAAAATTGCGGGGGGCAAGGATGTCGCAGAAAAACGAAAAAATTGAAGTTAGAGGGGGTTGGGGTTTAGATGCGAGGGTAAGCGGAGTTTTTGGAAAATGTTTTCCTAACTTTTTCTAGGGAAGTCATTTTCCTCCAATTTTAGAAAAATATGATATGTAGGAAAATATTTTCCAAATTATTTAGTGCAACCAAACAGTGGAAAATGAGAAAATATTTTTCATCATACCAAACGCATCCTACATACTCTTCCAAATTTATGGCGGAACTACTATGATAATTACTAATTCAGCAAAAGTCCGTAACTTTATTTCAAATCCTATATAAGTTTTACAAATTTATTGAATATATACAAATGATTAATTATATTTTCAAAGTCTTGCTCTGCCTCTACTTTCAATCCGCAACGGCGGATTCAGTTCTTTGGTACAAGATTCATTTGAACCAGTATTTTCAACATAGAACATAAATGTATGAACAAAAAATTCATTAAATTATAATAAATAATATGAATCCATAACTTTAAAATATAAATCAATTCAAAAATAAAAACCTTAAAAGTTGAACTCGTTTAGCTTAGGATCCGTCTCTGCCGATCCGCACTTGTTTTCATTGTCAACTTGATTCTACACACACGTAATAATTGTCGTGTGTATATATGGATATGAGTGTATATTTTGTTGATCTGTCTTGAACAATCTCAAAATATTTCATTGACCATTGTTGAAAATGTACATAATTAAATGCGATCTCTAAGAGTTAGGATTATTTTCACCATTTATTTGAATTTACGTAATTAAGTCTAGTTTCTTGATTTGTCTTGAACAATTAATGAATATTTATACCATAATCAAATTTACATAATTAAATGTAATCTTCAATAGTTCGTTCAAATTTACTCAATTAAGTGTAATTTATCTCAATTACTTCGTAACAAGATAACATGCATGTCACTATCTTCGGTTACAGTTTGTTTAGATGGTTGTTATATATTGTATTGTATTGTATTATATCGTTTGATGAATACATTTGGATAGATTATATCATTTGTCGTTATTTCATAATATCACGCTCCAGCAATATGAAGATAAAATTATTGTATAAAAAGGTAGGGTAAATGATAAAATAAATTTTTTTTAATATTAATGAAGGGTGAGATGAGAAAAAAGACAAGGTAACGACACGACCACACCAAATCGGTTGTTACATAAAGTGGCACATTTCGTCGTTACGTAACGACGCATTTAACGATATGATACAACAAAATTTAAGTATAACAACCAAAACAAATATCGTATTTAAAGTAACAATAAGATACAATACAATAGGTAACAATCATCTAAACAAGTTGTTACTTTACCATGAATGGTTAAATCAAAAATTTCGATGAACTAAAATTAATATACCAAGTTGTTGTTTGGTTGAGTTTGATGGGATTTTATCTCTACAATAAATTATGTATTATTTTATAGAAGAATTAACCCAAATAGCTATCCATCTAACCCTTAAATTAGAAATAGTCGGTGGAGGTATAATATATGCATAATTTATGTATTATATATGTATAGTTTTATACAACCAATATATAATCTATGTATATGGCTAGAAAAAGTAAGCAATGAGTATGACCGACTATTTATAAAGATCCCTTTTTTATATATCATGTATGGTTAGTTACTTGTTTTTCTCACAAATAATTAAGTTATGTGTGATTATTTGTATTATTTTATATGGAACAAAATGTGAAATAAAAATAAGGGTATTTAATATGTAAATTTAAAACACTTAAGTAACAAAAATAACTTTATAATAGCAAAAAAAATTCTATTTTGTTTAAACAGTACCACACATATTTTAAATTATACATTATTTTTCTAATATATAAGATATCTTATGAAACATTCAGTAAGAAATAGGTCATATGTTATGATCTTTCTATTGTTAATCTCTATATTACTACTTCATGCATTACTAACTGTCTAACTCCATTGTTATGTTTTCCACTGGCATAAGAATATATAATTAGGCTAAAAAACTCCTCAAAAGCATAGCACTTAAAATAAAAATATTGGCATGTATAAATAATACTCCCAACTAATTGGAACTGCCAAGATAAAACTTTTTCTTGCATTGTACCTATCATTCGTTTAAGTCTGCATTGATTCCATGAGCTTATAGATCTTTTTTACATAATTTTATTTCATGCGATTTTGAGTCTACCTCGTCTCATTTTAAAACCTTCATTCACTATAATTTCAGATATATATGTACCCGTCTAGAGATCAATGCAGGATATGATCAAATTATCTCAAGCGACATTATCTCATTTTATCTTCAATATACGCTATTTGCACCTTTTAAAAAATTGCGATCATTTTAATATCTATCTTACATCTTACATAATATATATATATATATATATATATATATATATATATATATATATATATATATATAT
>ML326493.1:6905-73548 GCA_005239505.1 Nicotiana paniculata | reverse complement strand
AAGGAGATAGAAAAAATGTCTGTAATCAAATTCCTATCTTATTAAATGTTGAAGAAGACCCAAGACATTTCAAGAAGCTATGGCTTCTCGAGATGTTTCCTTCTGGAAAGAGGCTATTAATGATGAAATGGATTCAATAATGTCCAGCAATACTTGGGTTTTAGTTGATCTTCCAAATGGATCAAAATCCATAGGCTGCAAATGGGTCTTTCGGAGAAAATATAATACATACGGTTCTATCCAAACCTTTAAAGCAAGACTAGTAGCTAAAGGTTTCACTCAAAAAGAAGGCATAGACCTATTTTGATACTTATGCTCCTGTAGCAAGAATAATATCCATTAGAGTGCTTTTATCATTGTCTTCTATATATAACTTATATGTGCATCAAATGGATGTTAAAACGGCCTTTTTAAATGGAAACCTTAGTAAAGAGATTTATATGCAACAACCTGAAGGTTTTGTTCTTCCAGGAAATGAGAAGAAAGTATATAAGTTGATAAAGTCTCTATATGGTTTGAAACAAGCACTTAAACAATGGCATGAAAGGTTTGATAGTGCTGTACTATCAAATGGATTCATACATAATCATGCTGACAAATGAATTTACTCCAAGTTCACAAAAAAATACGGAGTATCATTTGTCTATATGTTGATGACATGCTAATATTTGGTACAAATTTGCTTGGTATTACTGAAACCAAGAAGTATCTAACTTCAGTTTTTAAGATGAAAGACTTAAATGAAGTAGATACTATTCTAGGCATAAAGATGAAAAGAGAGAACAAAAGAATGACTTTATCACAGTCGCATTATATTGATAAAATCCTTGCTAAGTTCAGTCATTTAGGTATAAAAGAGTTTAATACTCCTTATGACTCCAGTATCAAGTTAACTGAAAATACTGGAAGAGCAATAGCTCAATTAGAGTATGCAAGTGCTATAGGTAGTATGATGTATGCAATGCATTGTACAAGACCTGATATAGCGTTTGCAGTTTGTAAACTTTCAAGGTTTACTAGTAATCCAAGTAATGATTATTGGAAAGCTATAACTAGAGTATTTGGATATTTAAAATATACAAAATATTTGGACAATTGCTATAATGGGTTTCTCACTGTTTTAGAGGGATATTCTGATGCAAGTTGGATTACTAGTATTAATGATAATAAATCCACTTCGGGTTGGATATTTACTTTAGGAGAACTATCCAAGAAACAAACTTGTATTTCTCATTCGACTATGGAAATTGAATTCATAGCATTAGCAGCTGCCGGGAAAGAAGCAGAATGGTTGAGGAACATGTTATTAGATATAAAGTTGTGGCCACAACTCATACCACCCATTTCTATATTTTGTGATAGTGAGACTACCATGTGTGTGGCTTATAATAAGATATATAATGGGAAATCAAGACATATAAGCTTGAGACATGCTTATATAAGAGAATTAGTCACAAATGTGACTATAAATATTGTGTATGTGAGATCGAATAAGAATTTGGCTGATCCACTTACCAAAGCATTGGCAAGAGATGTAGTACAACAAACTTGTGAAGGAATGGGTCTAAAACCCTTGAATTAAACACAAGCAACGGGAATCCAACTTTGAGTTAGTATACACTCTAACAAAATAAGTTCAATGAGGTAATAACAAGTTGCTTTGTGTTGTTTAAGAATTGATCTCCTTTAAGAGCCTTAATTCAAATGTACTGCATACTGTTATGTGAGGAGTCAATAAGTTGTTAAATGTCTGGAATAACAGGGGAAAAATAACAAACTTTATAGTGCAAACTGTTACTCGAAGAGGTTGAGTTAAATCTTAATAAAATTAGTAAATGTCTGTAGTAACATAGACATTGTATCTAATTTTACCTATATGAATACTGAAGTGGTGCCGCTTCAAGCAAAATTTAAAAGGGTTAATCTTGTAAGTATTCATGAAATCAGGATGAGCACAGGGCCGTAAACGTGCTAAAGCATATACTGGGTTTTTTGAGTTACTAAAATAGTATATGTGTGTGATATTTTCGGTTTTGGCACAAGAAGTTGTGGTTCAAATATTTAAGATACCAATAACTTCGTCAGAACTTTAAAATGTTTACACTGATGAAATGTTCAAATCTAAACAAGATACTTTTCGGTATGCGTGATATTATACGAAATATAACAAACTAGTGGGGGATTGAAAGATGTAGTTTGTTATTTGAGGAAACGTCCCACATCGGTGAAAATTGGCTTTTTAAGTTCTTGTCTATTTTATGTATTTGTTTAAGAATACACACTATTAAGTGTATGTGCAAATATTTATATATATATATATATATATAATATATATTATTAAATACTTGGACTTGGACTTGGACTTAGACTTGGGGCTTGGGCCAGGCCGATTATTAAATTAATAATTTTATTTCTATAACAGAAAATCTGTTTTATTTGAATTTAAAATTCAAATAAACAGACACATCTGTTAGTGAAATAAAGTGTCTTTTCGGAAAAGCCCTGAGTTTGCTCTATAAATAAACACAAATTTCCCTACAAAAAGATTCAGAGATCTTTGTGGCTTGTTATATCCTGAAGAAGATTGTTTGTATTTTTCCCAAATTGGTATATGGGCAATAACTTCTTTAAGGAAAGTCGTTCTCACGCCTCAAGCCTTCTTAACATCATTTTCTATTATTGTGTTTTCTAACAAGGACGAGATCAGCAAGATCGAGACCAAGCGAGACGGATGAAAATTTACCTAGTCAAATAACAGTAAGCCAAAATATCCATAATCGAGCGAAGATCACGGCGGGAATCCCGGCACGTATCAAGATGAGGCCGATAAATTACCAGTCAGGGAATTTATTACTGTATTTAGAATTGTACCATAAGTAGAAATCACATACTAATAAAGGGGGTCTAATCATTTGTAAAGGGCACGAGATTCATGCAATTCCAAGCAATATACTATCCCTTTCTTTAAGTTCTCAATAATCTGTTCATATCTTATTTTTACTCATCCATTTGGTTCGAGGGTAACTTGTCTCGAGGGCCAAAGTTGCGCATATCATTTGGTTTGCTTTAGTTTTTTTTACAGTCAGTTTTAATATCTATTTACATAGTTTGTACCAAGTGAGATCACGCATCTTTAAAACCACATATAAAGTTAATTGTTATCCGTTTTTAGGGTAAACACTAACCACACATCAAAGACGTCGAAGGACTCTTCTACAATTAAGAGTCCATTTGGATGAGCTTGTTTTAATTGACGTTTATGTCAAAGCCATAATTTAGGAATTCTAGCTTTTGACTTTTGAGTTATTTTTGTTATTTTAGCTTTAAAATAAAGGCTTAAAATTTTTTTTTTACTTTATCCAAACACTATAAATAGCTTAAAAATTATTTTAACTTAAAAACACTTAAAATAAACCAATTCAAAGGGACTCTAAATTGTCAAATATCATTCCATACATTTTAAACAAATCTCTGTTCTGCTATAATAAATACTAGCTTACAAGCAAATACGGAAAATATGGAAAGAAGAGAGAAAGGAGTATATTTTGTAGGCAGGGGTTATGCACAAATCCCAAGAATTCAATTTCCATGCAGGGGGGAGAAATCTGGGTCAGAGAGCTCCAAAATCCACCATGTCTGCTCTTAAACAGTAGTCCATATTAGCAAAGGAATCCGGTATCCCAGTATTGCTCCGATCCGGTACCAATTAATTAAAACCCGATCCATTTTCTCGACGTCGCTGTTGCTGGATCTGGATCAGCCGCCTATACTAAGCCATCGAAATCGAATATTTTGCACCTCGTACGACTAAGATATACAATCTGCTAGGTAGATAGAGGGGACCATATCGACTTTAGACCTGCGGTCCCCCCCCCCCCCCCCCCCCCCCCCCCCCCCTTAACACCCACCTTAAGTGGCTAGTTAGGTCGCGACTCAGATTCTCTTCCGTTAAATGATGAGGTTTTCTTCTGTTTTTACTGCAAATCTAGAAAGCTGAGAGACCTTATGCCCCCATCTATTTTGGCTGTGAGGTGGAGAGCTTTTCTTTGTTGAGAACATCCCCAGTTGTCAGTTGCCGTGGTCAGGTCGGCGCTGTGCTAAGCCCATGAGAAAGAAATTTTGGTATTATAGTCTTGTAGATCTATTTCACTATCAGTAATTAGAAGCATGATCTTCTTGTTCAAACAAACCTATAACTAGCTTTTGGTAGCTCACGCAGTTTGAGTCACGGCTTCTCTGTCGTACTCCATATTGTATAGGGGCTCTGATCTTGGTTTTAAAAATGTTGCAGCTACAAAGGGTGCTAAACTGTCGATATAATTGGTTTAGAACATGTAAAATGACCTAATTACTCCTCATGTTCCAGTTTATGTAGGGGGAGCGGTTGAGCAGTTCAGATTGAATATGAAACTGCAATTTGGATTTATGATTTTTGGATTGAAGAAATTACAAGAAATCCAATCCAAATAATTTCAGATTGGATCGGATTATTTAATTCCGGTTTCGGATTGATCAGATTGGATTTTTCGGATTTTAGATTCTGACTTTTAAGCCTATAAGTTAATCTTATAGAAAACACTCAACATAAAAATAATTATTTAAATGAAGTAGAAAGATGGTAATCAAAAGATGCTTTAGTTTTTTATATCTTCTTGACTCTATATAATGTCTCTTCAAGAAAAAAGGTCTTGAATATGTAATAGATCACAATGATTCAAATTATACTATTATAAATTAAAAGATTAATTGGGAAAGGTGACCTCAACATTCAATCTTACATCAACTCCGACCTTGACTCTTTAGTATTTACAAACGCACATATGATGTGGCTGTGTGGGTGAGACGGGAGAGAAAGAAAACCCAATATTATATTTGATTTAGTAGAAAATCTCATATTGGACTTAGTAATTTGTATTGAATATACGGGTTAATGTATAATGGGCATGATACTATTGGAGATTTAGACTTATTAGTATTAGCTATGTATAGGGGTAATGTCGTAATGGGCTAATATCTAACTGGTAAGGCTAAATATAAGGTACACAAATTTCGAATTTTCAGATATCCGAAATTTCAAAGTCCCGAATCCAAAATCCAAAATTTTTAAAAATAAAATCCGAACTCCAATCCATAATCCAAAAATCCAAACCAAAAATTCAAAAATTTCGGATTTTTGTTCGGATTTCGGGTTTGCCCAAACTATGCACACCCCTAAGTTTATGTCAATTTTGTTTACCTTGAAAATGGTTTTAACAATTATATTTGATTTATGGTTCTAAAAATATGTGATTTATTCCAATACTAGTTAATAATTAAGAAGCAATGAATGTAAGCAAAGAAAATGAGATAAGCAAACCAAAGTTGTCACAAGACTAGGGCCTCGAGCTCACTGGAATCGGGGGCCTCTAGGTCGAATGAAAGCAATAAATGAATGACAATAAATGAAAAACAATAAACAAGGAGCAATAAAGCTGAGAGACAATGTTGAGCACGAAAAAAGCAGAGAATGTTCTATTGCAGTGAATGTTGTTTTTCTTTACAAAATGATAGGGGTCCCTTTTATACATGAGGGGAGAATCCCAACATACATGCCTAATTATGACAAAGAAATACTATTGGTACAGCTGTATAACGACTCAGTACAGACTTATACTATTTCTTGCGGACCTTATTAGTTCTGACCACGTGTCCTTGGAATTTTTCCGCCTTTCCATGACGGTCATCGATTTTTATACTGCCTCGAGGTCTACTGTAACGACTTCGATATACTCTCTCAAGGGATGCACCTTGGGGTCAAACTTCGGACTCTGCTTCGAGCCTCTCGAGACCGGACTTGGAATGCCATAGAGGCCCTAAAATCGGACTTCCCCGATTTTGACCGTATACAGATAGTCCCCGCGTTTCTTAGAATGAAATGATGAGAAACAGTTTTGAATTATTGGCTCTTCGATATTCCCCTCGTGACGTCAGCTGCGTGAAGTCAGCAATTGATGTGATATAAAGGTTGCACAGAAGTCATGTCAGCACGGTTTTCGAAAAGTCCACGAACTGTTATTGCCGCCCTTTCAACTCCTCCAATACGCCTAGAGGGACCCTATAAATATTTCAATCCTTCACCTTTCATACTTTTACTCTTTACAATATTTTCAAATCCTCATTAACAGTTTTCTACTTTCATCCCTTCTCTGCACTCATTTCTTCGTTGGTTTCTTCTTCTTATTCTGAAACTTCACCATAGTCATGGCCAAAAATTCTAAGCCAGTCCCTCAAAAAGAGAAAGCCCCTTCGTTTTCACGCTCGTCTAAGAGCAAAACAGCAGTACCCCTTCGTGTTGAGGAGTGCCTCCCCGAGGTCCTGTGAAACGTCATCTGATTTTAAGGTTGATAGGCCTTCTTCGGTAGCAGGACGATGCGATCCCATGTCTCGATACGTCAGTCTGGTAATCGATATCGAAAAGGTGAAGGTCAATTGCCGTTGGGGGAAGCGGTGCTAGTGGAGGTCTCTTCATCTGAAGAAGATATAACTACCTATAAAGTTGGCTTTCTGAGTGTATACACATATCTCTTCACCTTAGGTCCTGTGGACCCTTCTTCGCCACCGATAGATCCAGTGATCCTCGAGTTTTGCCGACAATATCGAGTGATGTTCGGACAGATCTATCCTTCTTTTTGGCAAATCGTTTATCTAATCAGATATTTTTCAAACATGGTCGAGGGGATGCCTTTCACCCTCGACCACCTGATAGACTGTACAGCCTTTGTCTATATCGAGGTGGCCTAGTTAAACTGTAGCGTCAATCCTCGGAGGTATTCTTTTCTAGCATCGGCGAAGATAAGGACCGAGGGTGGATGAGCCTCTTCGTTCGAGTCAGGACCTCGGACCTGATCCCTACCGAGAAGATGTCGTTCCAAGAGGAATGGAATATGAGTCGTGATGTTGATTTATCGAATATGCTTTGTTAATTGGATGTTTTCTTTTCCCTTTTGAACTTATTCTCTTCTGATGACGCAGCCGTCGAGTGGTAACCTGGTGTGGTCAAAGACCTCCCGAGCTGGGTACGACAATTGGATTCCATCTCCCCATATGCTAAGCGTGTTTGGAACGACTTGGACAAAACCTGATGGGAGGCCAAAAATCATGTAAGCTTCAATCACTATCGTATCTGAATTCATTAGTAAGAGATTTCTTGGTGGTATACTCGATATTTTGTTCTTAAGCAGGCCTTGGTGAAGTCTTTTTGATGAGACTGCCTCCACCTGGTGAAGTGGAGACCCAATAACTCGCCAAAGATTAGAAGAGAAAGAAGGAGATGTCGGCGGAGTCTCCAAAACCAAAGAGAGTCAAAATTCGAAAGCCTAGGGTCGATACGGTGACCTTAACTTTGGCAGCTACTGAGAGTCTTCACGCTGAAGAAGAAGATGATGACAATTGCCCACTGGTACTTAGGGGAAAGTGAAGATGCTTCAAAGGCTACCGAGCTGGATATTGCCGAGCCAGGGGCCGCAGATACGGTCCCCCAATCAATCATCGACCAGGATACGTCATGTGCCGATGAGCACTTGGTCGGCGAATTCGGGGGACCCAGCTCTGAAACTCTTCTAGGGCAAGAGAAGGCCCTAATTGGGGTTGTTAACATAGATGATCCTCCGCTTGGCCCGTCATTTTCTTCAGGACAAATACGGGATGCCCAAAACAGGGAAACTCCCGACGTAGGGGCATCCCAGGGAGAGAATGATATATTTGAAGATTATTTTCCCGGTGTTGAGGAGGAGCATGATCTCAATGCTCCACTTATTCTCGAGGAGGCTGAGAAACTCTAGAAACAGGTAATAATACTTGTGCTTTTGAGTTTTGATTCTTGTTTTCCTAACTTCTTTTCTTTGTGTTATAGGTCGTGAGGCTCTATGACCGGGCCTTCTCCAAGTTACGAGTCGAGCTGACTCATTGTGAGGAGGATTTTGGAAGCTCGTGTCGGAGTCGAATGAGCTCAAAACTCTCTGTGCATGGAGGGGAGAGGAACTGAATAACCTTTGAGCAAGCTCGGAGAAAGAGATCCAAGAGTGGGCCAACTTCATCGAACAGGTAGCTTAGCCTTCGAGGGTTTTCTTTCCATTTTCATAACTCAACATTCAACAATTTGACTTGGTTTTTGCAGATCAAACAGAAGGATGACCTAGCGGGGCGACTTTGGGAAGAGATTGTGGCCAAAAGTGTTGAGATCCTCGACCTGAAACGGAGAGTGGACAGCATGTCCTCTGAGAAGGACACTCTTCGAGAGGAGCTGACCTCGGCCAAACATCTTCTTCAGGCTGCGAAAGAGGAGGGCCACAAATATAAAGCACTTCGCGCTGAATCGGCCGACACGCTATCCACAGCCAAGTCTGAGGTCGACACACTCATATCCTCGTACCGAGAAGATGCTGCTGCCGCAAATGCTCGAGCCAAGAAGGTATCTGAAGAGGCCGAGCTCAAGGTGACCCACGACCTTGGGCATGCTTGATTAGAAGTTCGAAGGCAGGCTTTCAAGGAAGTTCATGCCAAGGGTTTCGACCTCTCTACCGAGATCGAGGGAGAAAAGGCCTTAGAAGAAGAGTCGGCAGCACTGATCACTTCCGATGAGGGCTCTACTAGCGGCTCGGGGAGCAGTGAAGATGAAGACTAGGCCCTTTTTCGTTCTTTTTATTTCTCCTTCTTTTGGGTAAGGGATCTCTGTGAGAGCTATGTAAATGCACTCATGTAAATACGCCTTTTGGAATACAAAGAATCTTCTTGTTTCGCCTTTACTTCGTATTGATGCCTTCGATGTTCTGCCTTTATGTGTTTAATCAAAGGTCAGGTTCGAACTTAATTTCAAATCCTTCAAGTTTGGACTTGTCGTAATAGAGACACTCAAAATCGGGCTTCTCTGATTCAATCACATACCTTTCTGATAAAGGATTGATAAGAAAACAATTTGACTTCTCGAGCCTTCGAGGCACCAAGTGGTGACATCATTCTTATGACGTGATCGCAAAGTGACCGAAGTGACCCGCCGGTTCATTTCCCCAAAAGTCATAATTGCTTCGTCAAATCTGGTTGGCTATCAACGTTAATAAATAGTCTCCGCTTTTCTCTTATATATACGTTCTTTCCCTCTCATTTAAGAATTTGACCGCTTTGCGCAACCATCTTCCTCTATAGAGTTCCTTTCCTCCATCAATTCCGCCGTATCAGTTTAAAGCTTTCGCCGGCATTTTCATCTCACTATCTTGTTTTGAAGAGATCATGGCTACCATTTCCAAATCCGTTCATCAAAAAGAGAGAAGCTCTACCTCTGCTTCCCGCCCGGCCGGTGGTACACCGCCGACACTTGGCGAACCAATCTCGAACTGCTTCGCGTTGAAGAAAGATTTCACGATAGAGAGACCCCTCAATATCCCTGGTCATCGAGAACACGCATCAAGGTACATTCGGTCAATCGAGGAGGGACACCTCGAAGCTGTGAGGAGAGACTGTGGATGGGGAGAAAAAGTAGTATTGCAGATACCCTCTCGGGAAGAGGATATCCCATGTAGAGGGGTTTTTGAACGTGTATACATACCCCTTTACATTGGGTCCCCTCGACTGACTCGTGCTCGAGTTCTATCGAAAGTATCGAGTTACTCTGGCTCAGATCCATCCATCTTTTTGGCGGATCGTGCTGATGATGAGATGTTTTGCTGAAAAGGCCGAGCTTGAGTTTACTCTTAGCCACTTTATTAGGATGTATCGGCCTCTACATTTCCGAGGTCTAATTAAACTACGACGCCAATCCACCAAGCCCTTCTTCGCCAACAACGACGAGGACAAGGATCAAGGATGGATGAGTTGGTTTATTCAAGTGAAGACGGTTGACATCATTCCTTTGGAGTTCTTGTCGTTCCCCGAGGAATGGAATTTAAAAAGTAAGTAATATGTTGTACTTTATTACTTTTCTTCTCAATTTTTTCCAGATTTCATAAGAACGCTCCTTTTCCCCTTCCACAGCGGTCCCGTGGATGCCAAATGGGGTCCTTGATCTCGCAGACTGGGTCCGCAAATTGGCGGCTTTTTCGACCTACGACAAACGCAAGTGGCGAGATTTGTCAAAGGGAAAATGGGAGGAAAAACACCATGGTATGTGCTATGTAGTTCCTATTTTAAGGAGTACTTTTCTTTATGTATATTATTTTTTCTGCGGCAGGCATCGGTGAGTTCTCCGAGATGAGACCGTCCCCCCTCGGGAAGGAGGAAGGTCCTTCGGCTTTAGAGCTAAATAAGAACAATAAAAGGAAAGAATCCTCGAGGGACGAGGATATTCATAGCAAAGCAGGACCTGCCCGGAGGCGCAAAGAGGATGTAGCCATCAACGAAGGTTTTATATTCGTTGGTCGATTTGTGGATGATATCACTGCCGAAGAGGATGGTTCTACGTTGATGGCTTGAACCAGGGTGCTTCCCAAGGCTGTTAAGCCCGCTAGACTCGAGGCCCCTAGACTTGAGGGAGAGGCTCCAAAAGAGAAGAGGGGTGAAGTTCCTTCATTACCTGATTTGGCAGCTGGCTATGAGACGTCGAAAAGTACTCCGAAGGGGATGGGCTCCGTCGCACCTTTGCCCGATCAGAGTGCCTCGGGTGCTTTTCTTGAGGCCACGACAGCAGGTCCTTCACCATTATTCTCATCTTCCTCTGAAGATACCATGAGGGACGCTTGGAGATAGAGGTCGCCCAAATTAGGCGGAGTCCCGAGTCAACACAACCCCCTCCAGGGTTGCTCCACCGGGGCCGATGAGAATGGACTAGTAGATGTAAACTCGACCTTTAAGGAGGCTCAGCGACTTTGTTCTGTGGTGAGTTTTGTGATGGAATTACGACCTTTCTAACTTCATACTTTCTTTTCTTTTTCTAACTAGGCCTTCTTTTTCGTAGGTCTTTGACAAACTCAAGACTGAGCTGCTTTGCTACGAGGACAAGTTGCGTAGGTCCTCAAACGGGGAGAAATCCCTCCTTCTTCTTTGTAATAAGAAGTAAAAGGAATTGGTACACCTTCAGTCGGAACTAACCCGAGCTCGCGAGTATGAAGACGGGATAGAGAAGTAGGTAACGTTAGTTCTGAATGAATATGGATTCCTCCTCCCATCTTCGGAGGTTAACACTTTGATGTTTCAGTTACAGCGAAAGATCAAGATGTTGGAACGCCTTCGGGGTGAAGTCAACCAGGTCAATTCTGAGTGCAACGAATTGAAGGCACAGATGGATGTCCATGTTGTGGCCAGAAAGAATGCTTTGGCTAAAGTATCTGCCCTTGAAATCCAACTTCGTAATGCTCGAGAGAGAAACTCGATTCAGGCGAGCAGGATAGCTAAGCTCGAAATCGATATCTTGAAGATGAAGGCCAAAATTGTAGAGGCTCGAGCAGAAGACGAAGAGGTCCTAGTAAAGGTCGATAGGAAGGTGTCCATCTATCTAAAAGATGCTACTAATGCTCAGAAGGAGTTGAGGGGGGCTTCCTATTGAGAGAGAAGAAACAATGAATATGCTCGATGCAGATCCCAGAGGGAAACCCTCAAGGAGATTCACGCTAAGGGCTTCAATCTCTCGGAGAAGATAAACCAGGCCAGAGCGGACGAGATTGGTTCCAAGTTCCTTATTTCTTCTGATGATGAAGACGATGCTGAAGGTGACGAGGAGGAGGCCGATGAGGAAGTTAGTCCCGAGGGGAAGAAGAAAAAGTCCCCGATGATAGACTAGGTCTTCTTTGATTTTTATAAAGGGCTCCTCGTGGGAGTGTTGTAGATGTACCTTTGTACTATTGTTTATATGTAAAGAAATCTTTCATCTTATTTTTGCATAACTTTTCATCTTTCCTTTGTCTTTGATTTTTGATGCTTGTCGATGATCAGTACGATGTGTTGGACTCGGAATATAAAACCCTTAGGTTTATGTGCTCGATGATCGATTGACAGTAAGTGACCATCTAAGGTCTGATCTTCGAACTGAGCTTTAGCTCGGGACCTTCGAGTCCGAACTTAGGTGGGGTCTCGAGCACAATGTGCTTCGTCTTTTAAGTCGTTAGGTGTCGACCCTTAGGTTTTAAAACATTGAACTTTAGGCTCTTTAAATTGGACCTTAGGCTCTTTAGATTGTCCCTTAGGCTCTTTAGATTGGCCCTTAGGCTCTTTTTAGATTGGGTCAATTCGACCTATAATATGGCTATAATTTTCCCCCATTCTCGCTAAAGACTTTTAAATTTTTGTCATGCCTTGGCATGTTTTGTGTTCATCCGACTCTTCGACGGCTCAAATAAGAACCTCGATTATAAGTCGATATGTGACGATTGTCGCACCCCCTTTTTTCCCTCGCGGGTTCGGGTTTATGACATTGGTTTGGACAACTTGTTCCTTTTGGGAAAGGGGTTTGCATATTTTGAAGAGTCGCCACCTAACAATTTTGACGGTGCGTTAGGGCACCTAAGGGGTTCAATTACAACTACGCTGCTAACCGGAGATTGGGTAAGGGCTTGAAATTATCCTAAGGGGAAGGTGTTAGGCACCCCTCAGGATCCACAAGTGTGGTTCTCGGCCAAATGGTTCCGTGAATTTGTACAATTAGCAAATAACAAGTAAAGGCTCAAATAAGAGGGGATTTAAGTCTTAAGCATGCAGATGTTTGAAAATAGTAAAGAAGATTAGCTTTTGAAAACGATTATGAGCTAAGCATATAAAAAGGTGTCCTAGGTTTATAATAATATGGATCACATCAATGCAATACTCGGTAATCACTCCTCGAAGAGGGTCTACACGTGGTATTAGCGCACCGATCATCATATCCATATTCTACCCTTCCCACCCTGTAAGGTTATCAAAAACGAGTGTTGGTCTCGACCTCTATTGCATGCTGTTACCCGTCCCTTCCTATCAGTCCCAGAGGAAATTAGGAATCCTATCATAAAGGGAGGTACTAGGCAGACCCTCGGGTTTTAAAGATAAAAATTCTACGGTGACAGATAACAAAACAAGCAGGACTCCAGATAAAGGGAAAGCATAGAAAGCAGATAAAGGCTCAAGTATTCCTCCACACACAGTACACATAAACAACATGTCTCATACACAACTAAGGTCCATATTAATTCAGAATCCTAAAGCATGATATCTAGGTGATAACACAAAGACAGATTTATTGCATAACTCAGAGAGGAAGTCTTAATCAGGTTTGCCTACTGGTTTTAAGCATGCTGACAGTTAAACATGATCACAAAGACAATTCTGATTTTATTTTTAAAGTTGATTACCTAAGACTTGCCTAGGTGTGGGACAGTGTATACTAATTAACTGATTTGTTAGAGGGATGTTGCAAAGTATTACCTACACATGTTGTTCTAAGTTGTTCAGAACACAGAATTGTTTCCAGTTGTATTAGAGAAACTGAGTGAAGTGTTTTATACCTTTTACATGCACCAGTTGTTAGACTAGGTGTTGAAGATGTGCAAGGACTAATTACCAGTTGTTTAGAACAGGGGACTGTTTTAGATATCTATATTTAGACTAAGTGCAGTTAAATGAATGTGATCCTATAGCATGATGCCTAATGCAGCATGATACATAATAACTTAAATAGGATTTCTAAATGCACATGGTGAGACATGATTGCAGTTAAGTGCGTAGGCATGGTGAGACATGATTGCAGTTAACATTATTTATCGTAGGACTTCTAATGAAGTTTCAGAACACATTTATATGAACAAAATCACATAATAGCTATTTACTTAATTATTTGTTCTATAGGCAGGATCTTAGTGAATGATGACATGATGAAAAGAAAGCAGTATATATGAGCCTAAGTAGCATGATATCTAATGCACGACATACCTAAACATGGCTGCTATTGCGCATACAGAAAATAAACCTAGAAACAGGGTCTCTACCCTTAATTATACTACATCATGCATATCACCCACCCATTTTCACTATCCGACCCCCAGAGTTGTTTACAATTGATTATTACAGACCATGGGATATGAATTACACAACTGAAATAGGATAAAAATAAGAAGTTAACTATAAGGAGCCAACAAAATAGGCTCAAGTCTCCAGGTCCTCAATGCCAAGTATTATTTCACAACCTTTCTCATAATCAGGGTGTGTCAGAATAAGGACCTCAAGGGCTCCCGGGCAGTGCTCACGCCCAGATTTCATAGCCAATATAGAGTAAGTGAAGTGTGGAATGGCCAGCCTTTGTGTGTCAAAGTTCAGAGGGATCTCAAGGGTCCCAAGGCAATGCTCACACAGATGGGGCAGAACTTAAGAGGTCTAAGAGTAGAGTGAAAGTGCTCATAGTTTGAAAAAGTTAAGTAAGAAAACAGTTTTGGATGAAAAACTTAATGGAAATATAACAAAAAGTTTAATTGATGAAAATAATTCGAAAGAACATGAACACCAATCTCAGAACCAAGGCAGAGTTAGCATCACACAAGGACCGAGAATGATCCAACAACCATAACAGGGGAAAGGGGGTTTGAGGGACACATAGGTGCAGAGTACTGAACATGTAGCAGGTAAGAGCATGCATAAACAATCAGAGATCCTAAGGGTTCAGGGGATAACCAGGGTATAGGATGAAACTAACATGGCAGTACCAACCAGTTTAAGACAGGAGGAGATGCTCTAATCTAATGTATCAAACATAAACATGGAGATTCACATAAAGACAGATTTGGAGTACACAAAGACATGCTAGATGGAATCCAAGATCCTAGTTACATGTTGAACAACAGAATAGTAAGTAAAAGCATATTAGAAACACAATGAACTGCATCAGTAATAGAAACATGTTGGTTTGAGAGCTGAAATATGAATTAGACCATACCAACGAAGTGAAGAAAGCAGTAACACAAAGCAGAATATAGGAGATGCACAGTATTTATCCTTGGCTTGCAACCGGCTAACTTAGAGGAGTAGCAAATAGAAAAGAGAACAGAGAGAGTAGCAAGTTTTAGTTGTGTGAGAGAGAGTTGAACAGATTAGTTGTTCGTGTGTGTGCTAATGAAAGAATAGAGTATATAAATAGTTTGAAACTAGGTGAAAATAAGGTAATAATTAGACTACCCAGTAATTATGGAACTCAAAGAATCAATTAGTTGCAAAATCAGTACTAGTACTCCCTTAATTAAGGGAGTTAAATTTCAAACGGTCAGAACATGTAACAAGTAAGGAAAGGAATCGTGTATAATAAATAAAAAAAGATTTCGAACATAGTAAGAACATAGTAGGAAATAGAGGTCAGGTTCATAAGGTTTTAATTAAAACACTACTGTAAGAATCAATTGATAGTAAAATCAGTCATGTAATAAGGCAAGAAGTAACTAAAGGTCGTAAAAATATTATTACAAGAAATCAATTAAAGGAAATCAATCATAGGAAATTAGGGGTTCAAAAAGGAGTAGTACTGATTTAAGAATCAGCATAGATTGTGCAGAGTAAACACACAACGGGAGAGAATAAGAAACCCTAGTAATTAAAATAGGGTAAAATCACAAGAAATTAGGGGTTTACACAGAATATGACATGAATCACTGAATAAGCATAATACAAGCAGGAAAGGTAAAGATTTGGAGGTATAAATGAACAAAAAATAGAGTAGAATCACATAATAAGCATGGTAATAGCAGCCAGAAACCCTAACAAGAAATATAGGGTAAAACATCACGAAATCACAGAGTATTCAAGAGAACATAGTGATCATAATAGAATAGATAAACATATTGTTGGAAACAAACTTAGAGCCACAGATTAAAGACAAGACTGAAGGGAAATCGTTTTTGAAAAGGGGTTTGAAACCCTAGTTTTGAGAAATGAAGAGTCGTTTCACAAAACAAGAAGATCTTTGAAGAAAACATGGAAAAACCTCAGAATACATATAGATCCGTGACAGATCTAAAAGGATTGGGAGGTTTAAAGTTAGGTTTTCCAAAGAGAACCCAGAAAGAGGAAAAGAATAACTCGAAATTGCCAGTTTTAGCCGGAAGGTGTAAAGATCTTACTCGGACGGCCATGGGTAGCCGGAAAGATGGCATGAGAACGGAGATGGTGAGGGGACTGCCTCTAGTTCACTTGAAGGCCTCAAAACAGTGACACACGTTCAAGGGAGGAGCCATAAGGTTGGTTGGTGGTTGAATCGCCATAGATTCCGGCAAGGCGATGGCCGGAGAAGGGTTAGGTCCACTGGAGGGAGTTGAAGGGACGAGAGAGAGTTGAGAGAGACGGCTCAGAAGTGAATGAGTGGTAAAATGAGAGAGGGGGAGGGTAGTCATAGGTTAATTATGGTAAATGAGAACTGGACCGTTGATTTTAGTTAATCAACGGTTCAAATTGAGTGAGGGATTGGGCCAGGTAGGTTAGTGTATTGGGCTTGGGGTTCTGGGCCAATTTAATTGGGTTAGGGACTAGGATTAATTAGGCTAGAATTTAAATAAAGAATGGATGTTTGTTAAATACCCATTAAAATTAGATAAATAATTAATAACAAATAGCTAATTATCATATAGAATGAAATTAAGGCTAAATAGGTGAAATTAAGGTAATTAATTAATATAGAAAATATAAAAATGAATAATTATTGATTTAAAATGGCATAAAATGTACAATTAGGCTATAGTTGCAAAATTGTTGTAATTATAGCCAAATAACACCAAATTGGCTAATTTGTGAAATAATTAATCCTAATAGGATTAAAAATTATATATTGAGCTAGGAAATATTTTAAAATTATTTGTAATGTAATTTATGAATAATCAGAAAATACTAAAGAGATAGGAAAACAAATTGATAAAAATATGGAAAATTAGGGAAAGATACCATTCATTATGAAAAGTGATTTTGAAGGTATATATGCAAATTTTAAAAAAAATAGTTTGAGGAAAAATTGGGTATCAACAGCTGCCCCTCTTTACCCGGGAAGGATGGAAGAGTTGTCGGGTAAAGACATGATGGCCAATTTTGACCGAGCGAAGCGGTTTGAAGAGGTTTAGGTCGCACCCTGGTTTCTGAGTTGCCTACATATCCCTGGTTTTACAGGAATCAGGACGTATGTAGTTCAGGAGCCACCGGCGAAGTATACCGATGAAGTTTTATAAGGACGGATGCAAAGTGCAAGGTTGGGTGAACAAGCGGCTTACGGGGTAGTTAGGAGAACTGGAGCGGGATCACTCCTGCCGTGATGGTTGTTGCTTGCCGGGTTACCTGCAAATGAGTAATACAAGCATATAGTGCGTAATTTAAACATGATGCAAATTTTCGTTGGACTATGAATGATGTCTTTGGACAGTTAAGGATGACGTCTTTAGACCATGATGTCCTGGGCCATGAATTGCTTGATGCAGGATTCGCAGGCCATGAAATGATGTTCTCAGGCCATGAAGACGGTGCCTCCGAACCATGATGCCTTTGAATTATGATATGCAAACTGATAAAAGAGATCCTCAGGCCATGACATGGTGTTCGGGTCATGAAGATGGTGCCTCCGAACGATGACGCCTTTGGATAAGTTGGCGATATTTCAGCCCATGAATATGCAATAGTATGATGTTGACAAGACATAGCTTACTCTTGCGAATTAAAGGGGCAGAGCTTAGCCCAAAAATAAAGCGCACTAAATAATGCTAGAGGCATTGGTTTATTTTGAGAAGTAAATGGGAGGCAACGTTTAGCCTCAGAGGGCATAAAGGTAGCCTTATTCAAGATGCGAAAGCAGATGGAGGTAGAGTTTAACCTCGGAAGGCAGAAAGGTAGCCTTATGCAAGATGCGAATGCAGATGGAGGTAGCGTTTAACCTGGGAATGAAAAAAGGTAGCCTTATGCAAGATGCGAATGCAGATGGAGGTAGCATTTAACCTCGGAAGGAAGAATGGTAGCCTTATGCAAGATGCGAATGCAAATAGATGTAGCGTTTAACCTCGAAAGGCAGAATGGTAGCCTTATGCAAGATGCGAATACAGACGGAGGTAGCATTTAACCTCAGAAGGCAGAATGGTAGCTTTATGCAAGATGCGAATGCAGATGGAGGTAGCGTTTAACCTCAGAAGGAAGAATGGTAGCCTTATGCAAGATGCGAATGCAGATGGAGGTAGCGTTTAACCTCAGAAGGAAGAATGGTAGCCTTATGCAAGATGCGAAGGCAGATGGAGGTAGCGTTTAACCTAGGAAGGCAGAAAGGTATCCTTATGCAAGATGCGAATGCAGATGGAGGTAGCGTTTAACCTCGGAAGGAAGAAAGGTAGCCTTATGCAAGATTAAGGAAGGACAACATAAATTCTTAGCTGGTGTTAAATTACGGTAGAGCATTGTGATAGTGAAGCATCGTTTGTGCTGATAATAAATGTTGGCATGACGAGTTTGAGAAACAATGTTCGTCCTTTGAGCCGATAATATGTTTTGGGGCTTTTGAAATTTTGTGCCGTCATCCAAAGAAAGATCGTGAGTTTTGTAAAGGGGAAAGGTTAGCTCGCATTCCTGCTAGCTCTGCTTGGATCGTTTGCTTGATCATGATGATACTGTCTGTATCATTGGGGTAGCGTTCGCTAAACAGGCTACTTCAGAAAAAATAAATATGCATGATTTTGTAAAAGTATAATATATAATCTAAAATAGTTTTAGATGAACCGACGACATGACACGACTCGAGACATTGCAACCTCTCCTACTGCGGTATTTTGAGGGTCCTCCTCAAAATTCTGCCTCATTTTGCTGGGTGGACACCTCCGACTGCTGCTTGCGCGGTGATTGGCTGAACTTGCTTTAGAATTTTGAGAGTCCTTCTCAAAATTCTGCCCCAGTTGGCTAGGTGAATGCTTGTGGACTGCTACCTGCTTCAGAATTTTGAGGGTCCTTCTCAAAATTCTGCCCCAGTTTCCAATTGTAGGGAAAATAAATTTTTATTGAATTGTGACCGAACCCATAGGGCTGCCTACGTATCCCCTCTTAAACGGGAATCAGGTCAGGCGTAGTTCAATTTACATCACTGAGAAAGCATAAAGATTACACATAGTAGCGCTTGACTGCATCTGAATTAATCGGTTTCGGCCAAACTTCTCCGTCCATTTCTGCAAGTATGAGTGCTCCTCCTGTTAGCACTCTATCAACCATGTACGGACCTTTCCAGTTGGGAGAGAACTTCCCCTTGGCTTCATCTTGATGCGGAAAGATTTTATTTAACACCAGCTGCCCTGGTGTGAATCGTCTCGGTTTGACTTTCTTGTTGAAGGCCCTGGCCATTCTGTTCTAATATAGTTGACCATGACATACTGCATTCATTTTCTTCCCGTCTATGAGGGCTAATTTCTCATAACGACTTCTTACCCACTCTGCATCGCTGAGCTCAACTTCCTGTATAATTCTTAGAGATGGAATCTCTACTTCGGCAGGAATAACAACCTCTGTACCATAAACTAGCATATAGGGAGTTGCCCCTGTTGATGTGCGGACAGTGGTGCGGTATCCCAACAAAGAGAATGAGAAATTTTCATTCCACTGCTTGTGCCTTTCTATCATCTTCCATAGTATTTTCTTGATGTTTTTGTTAGCGGCCTCTACGGCTCCATTCATCTGAGGTCTGTATGCTGTGGAATTTTTGTGTTTGATCTTGAAAGTTCACACATAGCTTTCATGAAGTCACTGTTGAGATTAGAACCATTGTCAGTGATGATTGACTCTGGAACTCCGAACCGACAAACAATGTGGTTGCGGACAAAGTCGGCCACGGCTTTCTTAGTAACTACTTTGTAGGAGGCTGCTTCGACCCATTTAGTGGTAGTCAATGGCGACCAGAATAAACCTATGGCCATTGGAAGAGGCAGGCTCGATTGGTCCAATAACGTCCATACCCCAAGCGGCGAATAGCCATGGTGAGCTTGTTGCATTGAGCTCACTCGGGGGCACCTTTATCATATCTCCATGTATCTGGAAGCGGTGGCACTTCCGAACATACTGGATGTAGTCCGTTTCCATAGTCATCCAAAAGTAACCAGCTCGGAGTATCTTCTTTGCTAGAACAAAACCATTCATATGTGGTCCACAGGTCCCAACATGAATTTCTTCCAGTAATTTTGATAATTCTTTTGCATCAACACACCTTAATAACCCCAAATCGGGAGTCCTCCTATACAGGATTCCTCCGCTATGGAAGAAATTGTTGGACAATCTCCGAAGTGTGCGTTTCTGGGTGGAATTTGCAAGCTCGGGGTAATCTCCTTTTGCCAAGTACTCATCGATGTCATGAAACCAAGGATTTTCGTCTGCTTCTTCTTCGACATGGGCACAGTAAGCTGGCTGATTATGGATCTTTATAGGAATAGGTTCAGTAAAATTCTTGTCCGGATGTTGGATCATTGAGGATAAAGTAGCTAATGCGTCGGCGAACTCATTCTGGATTCTGGGGACGTGCCAAAACTCTATCTTTGTGAACCTCTTTCTCAATTTCTGTACGTTTTGCAGATACAGGAGTATCTTGGAATTCTTTTTTGCCCACTCTCCTTGTACCTGATGTACCAATAGGCCTGAATCACCGATCACTAACAGCTCCTAGACGTTCATGTCAATGGCCATATTGAGCGCCAAGATGCAGGCTTCATACTCGGCCACATTGTTGGTGCAAGGGAACCTGAGTTTGGCTGATATCGGATAATTTTGACTGGTCTCTGATACTAGGATTGCTCCAATACCGACTCCCTTGAAGTTTTCTGCTCCATCAAATAACATCCTCCAGCCATCATAGGACTCTGCAATATCTTCTCCTATGAATGATACCTCTTCATCAAGAAAACATGTTTTCAGGGGTTCGTATCCTCCATTTATGGGATTCTCAGCAAGATGGTCTACCAGAGCTTGTCCTTTAACTACCTTCTGAGTCATGAAAACAATGTCGAATTCGCTCAGCAGGATTTGCCACTTGGCGAGCTTGCTTGTGGGCATGGGCTTCTGAAAGATGTACCATAATGGATCCATCCTTGATATGAGATGTGTTGTGTAGGCACAGAAGTAATGCCTCAGCTTTTGGGCGACCCAAGTTATAGAACAATAGGTACGCTCTAATAGAGAATACCGGGCTCATATGGAGTGAACTTCTTGCTGAGTTAATAAATAGCTTGTTCCTTCCTTCCCATTTCATCGTGCTGCCCCAGAACGCAGCCAAAAGCTCCATCTAACACGGCAAGATAGAGTAACAGAGGTCTGCCTGGCTCGGGCAGTACTAGGACTGGCGGTGTTGACAAATATTCCTTGATTCTGTCGAAAGCCTTTTGACAATCATCGGTCCACTTGGTTGCAGCATCCTTCTTCAACATCTTAAAGATTGGCTCACAGATGACTGTAGACTGTGCTATAAACCGGCTGATGTAATTAAGCCTCCCCAAGAAACTCATCACATCTTTCTTGTTCCTTGGTGGTGGTAGTTCTTGAATGGCTTTGACTTTTGACGGATCCAATTCTATTCCCCGACGACTTACAATAAAACCCAGCAACTTCCCAGCAGGATCCCCAAATGCACACTTCGCGGGGTTTAGTTTCAGATTGTATTTTCGCAATCTATTGAAGAACTTCCCCAAATTCTCCATGTGATCAGCAGCTTTCTTTGATTTGATAATGACATCATCCACGTACACCTCGATCTCCTTGTGAATCATGTCATGGAATATGGTGGTCATGGACCTCATGTAGGTGGCCCCTGCATTCTTCAGGCTGAATGGAATCATCTTGTAACAATACACTCCCCACGGCGTGATGAACGTCGTTTTCTCAGCATCTTCCTCATCCATCCAAATCTAGTGATAACCGGCGAAGCAATCCACGAAGGACTGCAATTCATGCTTGGTGCAGTTGTCAATCAGAACGTGTATATTTGGTAAGGAGAAGTCGTCTTTCGGGCTGGCCCGGTTGAGATCCCGATAGTCGACACAGACTCTGACCTTCCCGTCCTTCTTTGGCACAGGTACAATGTTGGCTAACCATGTCGGGTACTCCACTACCTGGAGAACTTTGGCGTTGATCTGCTTGGTAACTTCTTCTTTGATTTTCAAACTCATGTCGGGTTTGAACTTTCTGAGCTTTTGTTTCACCGGTGGACACATTGGATTGATTGGCAGTTTATGAGCCATAATAGACGTACTTAGATTAGTCGTGTCATCATACGACCATGCAAATACGTCCTCATACTCTTTTAGAAACTCTGTATTCTTTCTTTTCTGATGGTGACAAATGAATGCTGATGCGAGTGTCCTTGACGTTTTCTGAATCTCCCAGGTTGATAAATTCAGTCTCATCCAGGTTGGACTTAGGTCTGTTCTCAAAGTTCTCAACTTCTTTGACAATCTCGTCAGGTATGTCGTCTTCGTCTGAATCAATGTCTGTTTGCTGCGTTGGCTCATTGCATGTCACAGTCATCGGTTCATCAAGACAAGTAATAGTAATGCTGCATAAATAAAGTAATGAGAGAAGACAATAGCAATAAATATCGGATTCGTGAGAGAAATTTAGAGGATGCTTTGATAAATTGAATAACTGTTTTGAACATTGAAGATCTTATTGCAGAAATTGAGAAATACAGGAAAAGGAAAATCATTTAGTAAATAAAACAGTAAAAAATACTTGTTTTAGCCTTGCTACCCCGAGGCTCGTCGGGCTTTGATCGTCTTGATAAACTAGTTCTTGAGATATTTCCCCTTGCTTACAGTCTGTCTGGAAGGGCCTTCCTCCCTCTCCCCCTCGAGAACAACACAACAATCCATAACCTCGTCCTCTAGGAACAAACTCCTCATCGTTGCAAGTGCTTCTTCTTCGTCTGATCCGTAAATAATGACGGTCTGCTTGAAAGTTTGCTCAAGATGAGGTATCGGCTGCTCCAAAGGGTAATAGGGATCGCACCAAGGTGGCGACCTGTCGTTGAATTCCTGCCAAGTGTACTCATACCCCGGACCGAAAGTGGTACCATGTTTCTTGAGTTTTATGGTCTTTGTGTCCCTTGGAGGTTCTTACCGAGCCCTTTCCCTGGTTCATATCCTTTCCAGTTCAGGATGCTCTCAATCTTACTATCCCACTTCTTGTCCTTGTCGATAGCATTGACTCGCTCAATGTGGTGGTAAGTTCCCCCGCCTATCTTTGTTTTTCTGTCAATCACCGGAATAGTTTGACGACTATAAATGGGGTTGCTACCGTCACCATTAATAATAACCTCTTGGTGGTTCCACTCGAATTTTACCGCCTGATGTAGTGTTGACGCTACGGCCCTAGCAACATGAATCCAGGGTCGTCCCAACAACAGGTTGTAGGATGCTGGCACATCTATCACCTGGAAATCCACTTCGAACCAAGTCGGTCCCATCTGCAGACATAGACTGATCTCCCCCTTGGTGGACCTCTGATAACCGTCGAAGGCTTTCATATTGATCGCTCCATCCCTTATCTCATGTAGCCCTTTACCCAATTTCTTGAGTGTTATCAACAGACAGATGTTAAGACTGGAACCTCCATTGATCAAGATTCTTGTGATGAAATAATCTTCGCATTGCACGGTGATGTGCAATGCTTTTTTGTGCCCCAATCCTTCAGGTGGTAACTCGTCCTCATGAAAAGTGATTTTATGACTCTCCAGTACATGGCCTACCATATTGGCTATTTCCCCGCTAGTGATGTTGTTTGGCACATATGTTTCACTCAACACTTTCAACAAAGCATTTCTGTGTGTTTCATAATTCTGCAGCAAAGAGAGGATGGATATCTGTGCCGGTGTCTTGTTCAGCTGGTCGATGACTGAATACTCCTTAGCCTATACCTTTCTCCAAAGGTCATCGGGACCTGTTTCGATAAGGGGAGGCCAGTTGGCAACCTGCTTGCTTGACTCAGCCAGATGCTCAGGGGTGTAGACCCTACCATATCTCGTCATACCCTGTGCTACGACAGCTTCCTCAGACCCGACCTTGCCTTTCCTTCTCGCCTCGGCTGTGTAGTCCCAAGGGATAATGTTTGAATAGAAGGGCGGCATGGTTGACATTGCCACCGGAATTGGTGCGACCATCCTTACTTCAAACAGAATGTGTGTTCGGGGTGGCAAGACTACGACCTTGAATGGTGCCGGTGCATTTGCTGGAGATACAAACTCAACTTCAATTTGCACTGGTGACTTTGCAGGTGGAGCTGCTTCAAATTCAAATGGTATAATCATATTCACCTCAGCGTCCTCAGATGGTTGAATCTGGACAATGATCGGTTTGAGAGTAACTGCGGGTTTCTTTGGGTAATCGCTTTCTGTGATTAACCCGATTGATCCCTCGGGATCCCAATCATCTTCTATTTCAATCATATGAATCCTCTACCCTTATGGTCTGGCAAAGGATTGCCGCAGACGTTTGGAGCGGGGTCTTTTGCCACAATAATCTTGTTGTCAATAAGAGACTGTATTTTTTCTTTCATAGAGCGGCATTCTTCGATGGTGTGTCCTTTCATGCCGGAATGATGCACAGGATTTGTTTGGGTTAACCCACTGAGAAGGGTTCTCAGGGGTGGCATCAGGGATAGGTGTGACATAACCAGCAGCTTTGAGCTTCTCATACAGCTGGTCAATGGGCTCGGCTATGGCGGTGTATTACTTTGGATGGCGGCGATCAAAATTGGGACGAGGTCTAGGGAAGTTTTGGCGTGCAGGGGGTGATTGGTAATGGGATGGCTAGGAATTATAAGTGTGGTAAACAGGAGCGGGTTGTGAGTACCTAGGCGAAGCAGGTTGATATGTAGGCGGTGGAGCTTGGTAGGAAAGTGGTGGAGCTTGGTAATTTGGTGAGGGTGCTTGGTAATTTTGTGAGGGCGCTTGGTAATTCGGCGTTGGCTGGTATGTGAGTGGAGGTGTTGGATAAGTTTGGTATTTGAGTGGGGACTTGGCTCTTTGTGAAATCATTACGGCTCCCACGTCTCTCCTCTTAGACACACCACCGGACTGTTAAGCCTTGTTGGTGGCTTGCAAGGCTTCAAAATTTGTAACCATACCGCTTTTAATACCTTCTTCAATCCGCTCACCCAACTTGATGATGTCGGAGAACTTGTGGCCTTCAACCATCATTAACCGTTCATAATACTGCGGGTCCTGAGCCCGGAAAGGAACTTGTTCATTTCCTCTTCCTCTAGAGCAGTTCTGACTTTAGCGGCTTCGGACCACCAGCGAGCAGCATACTCGCGAAAGGCTTCTGTGGGTTTCTTCTTCAAATTTTTAATGTAGAACACATCTGGTGCGTTCTCTGTGTTGAATGTAAACCTGTCCATAAAATCAGACGCCATGCTTACCCAGTTTGACCATTTCTTGGGGTCTTGGCTGATGTACCAAGATAGTGCGTCTCCCTTCAAACTTCTCATGAACAGCTTTATACAGATTCTTTCATCCTTCCCAATGCCAACCAATTTGTCGCAATAGGTACTCAGATGGACTCTCGGATCACCGGTACCGTCAAATATTTCGAGCTTTGGAGGTTTGTACCCCTCGGGCAGTTCGACATCAGGTTGGATACAAAGGTCTTCATAATTCAACCCTTTAATTCCCTTGGTTCCTTCAACACCCTGGACTCGGCTGGTCAATTTCTTGAGCTCCTCAACCAGGTTCTTGATAAGTAAGTCCTTTCCGTCAAACTCGAATGCCTGTGACATAGGCGGAGTGGAGTGGGTCACGATTTCAACATAGATGGGATTGTTATAGGTGTGGAAATGGTCCTTTGTGGGGGTTTGAGGTTCTGGGATGAGTAGTGGAGTGTTATTTGAGGTGTGGCAAGCATTGCACTGCGTCGGGAGAGTTTGGTTTTTTGGGGGAGTGACGTGATGGTGAGGTGCAGGATGATTTTGATGTCTTGGGATATTTTGTGGAGGTGCGGGGTTTTGAGCATTTGGAAGGTTGACGTCGGGGACGTTGAGGGAAAATGACAAGTTGGCCAGATTCCGGACTTGATCGAGTTCTTCCTGAAACTTCAGCAATTTCTGTTCAAGTGGTGACATGTTTTCATGCAGGATATGAATACCTCGGCCATCAGTGGCCTCTATCCGTTCAATCATATTCTCCTTTCTGGTGCCGTTGGACTCTTCCATCTTACTTCTGCCTTTGTCTTTTCCCTTAGGAGGACTAGGAGAAGGAGTAGGTGGAGGGCCCTTGGATCTTGTGCAATAGGCTAATGATGCCAGAATGCCCGAACCAACCTTTGGGGAGGGGAGTAAGAAAAAGAAATAAAAACAAAAGGTAACCAAGTCAGTGAGGATTATGAAAAGAATATTGCGGTATTTAAACACATAATGCGGAAATGTAAAGCGCGTCCTAAGTTGGGAACCTCTTTGTGCCCGAGGTAGGCCTAGCGACAAATTGATTTGGAGGACTTAAAATGCTAAATGCCTCATTTTATTGATAAGAAAAATAGACAAATCCCAAAAATATAGACGAAAAATAAAAGTCAGTAATGGCCATTGGCCTTATTACATTGATAGAAAAATAAAGACTCTCTTATCTATTTGGTCCCAGAAAGACCTTCCCCAGACTCGGCATTCTTGCTTTCCTTGTACAGTTTTCCCAGCTCGCGAAGTTCCAGCAACAGGTAGGTTCTGGCTAGGTATCCCCCTGCAGCTCCCTCAGCCTTCTGACAATCTTCGACTCTTTTGATGGACTTTTCTTTCAGCTCGACTATACCTCGTTCCAAGTACCCCCAGCCTCTTGTTGGCGTTGATAGCCATGTCATTCCATTCCTCGATCAGTTTCTTGTTGGACTCAAGTATCTTGTGGTGGTCATCCTCATCTTCTCGGATCCTTTTGCGCAGTTGGTTGTATTTGACTTGTGCCTCGGCCCTTTCATCTATAACCCTGTGACCTCGGACGTACCCTGACTTGTTCTAGCCACCCAAATCCTCTTCTAACCAACCAAGATAGAAAGGGGTACAACCGGCATGATATATGTCTGGCTCGATGGTGTCTTTCTCAAGTATAACTTTGCAGTGCCACAGGTGCTGAGCTTGGCACTTGTGAGGACTATCATTATTTTGAAAGTCAGCTCAAAGATGGCTCATCTTCTCGACCCTAGGGATGACTTTCTTCCTTCCTGCTTGCCTCATAACTCGAAGAGGGACGTAAGGGTATGTCCCCCTTAGACCAATCAGTATCAGAAATGATGCGTCTCGGGATTGAATGATGAATTCATCCGTCGGAAATCATTCAAAAATCCATTGAACCTGCTCTTCAGTCAAGTTATCAAAAAGCTCAACTCATCCCTCGACATTTTCAGGCTGAGCGAACATGTCGGGAATATAATTCATTCGCTTTGGGTGATGGAAAGCGATGTGGTCATCCCACATTCTGCGGTGAATGTCGTGTCAGTATTCGCCTCTTTGGAGATGTTCCATGAGCCAGAGTTGAAGTAATAAGTTGCAACCTTCGAAATGCTTTGCTCCTTGTTGACACCTTTTTAAGGCCCGATATATGTCTACAACGATCATGGGCACAATGCTGAAGTCTTTCCCATTTACCACTTCCATTGTGGTCTTAGTTACCATGGCTAGCCTGGTATGTATCCTTTTCTTCATCGGGAACACGATCAAACCCAAAAATTAAACCATAAACACGAACACTCGGCGATGGACGTGCCCCATAGAGATGATAGCAAACTCGTCATGGTAGGTACGGTATGATTTGTTGTAGCCATACCTTTCGTACAAGTAGTCAAAAGGAATGTAAGAATCCTCCAAACATACCAATTCTGCGTCCTTTTTCAGGCCCATCATTTTGAGGAAACATTTACCTGTGCGGTTCTCAGGCATCAACAACCGTGGAGTTTCCCATACTAGGTTAGCCAGCCCTCCTATCTCTTCTATCAAAGGCGTTATTTCGATGTTCTCGATGTGGAACACGGACCTTTCACGATCCCTGAACAAGGTAGCAGCCTCTATTAGCATTTTGTTAGGCTGGATTTCCAGGAGAGATGGTAGGTTACCCAAGTGTTTCCTGACAATAGCTTTGTCGCTAGAGTGCAAATCCTCCTACCAACTCAACATTCTTGGGTGGATATTGGAAACCATGCCGAATCTGGGGACTTCGTGCCTCATTTTTCTGCAAAGCAAATAAACTTAGGCCCTACCCCACCGGATCGACTATTTATCGTCAATAATTAGCAGGAAGCATTTAGTTCTCCAAATAAATGCACAGAACGTGAGGACGTCCGTTTGGGTTTAGGGAAACCCTGTGGACTTTTGGATAGGTCTATCTTAAAAGCTATCGTACGGATGACACTTTAGCTCGACTAGGTTTGACCATGATGCATGCAACAATGCGATAGAGTAAGGTTTCTATGAGGTTTTATATCGGTATCCTTGAGTGGACAACTCAAGGGGGAAAGGAACGGAACCGTCGACTGCACCGTTGATCGACTAGTTTTACCGCAAATAAGCCTTTCCGAATGTAGTGGGTAATGATATAGGAAGAGCACAACCACTCATCAAGCGTTGCTATAGTATTTTGTTTGGCACGAGTGGTGTATGAATGTTGAGCGTGATTATGCAATAATAAGTATTAAAACAAGTTGTCACGTATTTGCACGTTAAAGAAAGCGGTAAAAATGATAGTAATGATTTAAATCAGTTACAAAAGGAAATAAAGAGACATGTCAGTTTCGTCTTTGAAGAAAAGTAAATACTTGAAGTAAACAATTAATTGCATGTTAAAGGGAGTAGGAAAGGGTGAAGGTAAAAAATAAAGGCACAAATTCACGAAACAATTTGAAATGGTAAAAGCCTGGATAACTCCCCAACAGAGTCACCATGCTGTCGCACCCCCTTTTTTCCCTCGCGGGATCGGGTTTATATTGGTTGGGACAACTCGTTCCTTTTGGGAAAGGGGTTTGCATATTTTGAAGAGTCGCCACCTAACGATTTTGACGATGCGTTAGGGCACCTAAGGGGTTCAATTACAACTATGTTGCTAACTTGAGATTAGGTAAGGGCTTGAAATTATCCTAAGAGGAAGGTGTTAGGCACCCCTCAGGATCCACAAGTGTGGTTCCCGGCCAAATGGTTTCATGAATTTGTACAATTAGAAAACAACAAGTAAAGGCTCAAATAAGAGGGGATTTAAGTCTTAAGCATGCAGATGCTTGAAAATAGTAAAGAAGATTAGCTTTTGAAAAGGATTACGAGCTAAGCATATAAAAAGGTGTCCTAGGTTTATAATAGTATGGATCACATCAATGCAATACCCGGTAATCACTCCTCGAATAGGGGCTACACGTGGTATTAGCGCACCGGTCATCATATACATATTCTACCCTTCCCACCCCATAAGTTTATCAAAAACGAGTGTTGGTCTCGACCTCTATTGCATGTTGTTACCCGTCCCTTCCTATCAGTCCCGAAGGAAATTAGGACTCTTATCCTAAAGGGAGGTGCTAGGCAGACCCTTAGGTTTTAAAGTTAAAAATTCTAGGGCGACAGATAACAAAACAAGTAGGACTGCAGATAAAGGGAAATCATAGAAAGCAGATAAAGGCTCAAGTATTCCTCCACACACAGTACACATAAACAACATGTCTCATACACAACTAAGGTCCATATTAATTCAGAATCCTAAAGCATGGTATCTAGGTGATAACACAAAGACAGATGTATTGCATAACTCAGAGAGGAAGTCTTAATCAGGTTTGCATACTAGTTTTAAGCATGATGACAGTTAAACATGATCACAAAGACAGTTTTGATTTTATTTTTAAAGTTGATTACCTAAGAGTTGCCTAGGTGTGGGACAATGTATACTAATTATCTGATTTGTTAGAGGGGTTGTTGCAAAGTATTACCTACACATGTTGTTCTAAGTTGTTCAGAACACATAATTGTTGCCAGTTGTTTAGAGAAACTGAGTGAAGTGTTTTATACCTTTTACATGCACCAATAGTTAGACTAGGTGTTGAAGATGTGCAAGGACTAATTACTAGTTGGTTAGAACATGGGGTTGTTTTAGATATCTATATTTAGACTAAGTGCAGTTAAATGAATGTGATCCTATAGCATGATGTCTAATGCAGCATGATGCATAATAACTTAAACAGGATTTCTAAATGCACATAGAATCACAGCATTATGCACAGTTTCCGGAATAGCATAGGGGATATATTTTTTAATGTTGTTTACCTAAAAACAGGATCTCTAAGTGCGTAGGCATGGTGAGACATGATTGCAGTTAACATTATTTATCCTAGGACTTCTAATGAAGTTTCAGAACACGTTTATACGAACAGAATCACATAATAGCTATTTACTTAATTATTTGTCCTATAGGCAGGATCTCTTAGTGAATGATGACATGCTGAAAAGAAAGCAATATATGAGCCTAATTAGAATGATATCTAATGCACGACTTGTTGTACCTAAACATGGCTGCTATTGCGCATAGAGAAAATAAACCTAGAAACAGGGTCTCTACCCTTAATTATACTACAACATGCATATCACCCACCCATTTTCACTATCCGACCACTATCCGACCCCCAGAGTTGTTTCCAATTGATTATTACAGACAATGGGATATGAATTACACAACTGAAATAGGAGAAAAATAAGAAGTTAACTATAGGGAGCCTACAGAATAGGATCAAGTCTCCAGGTCCTCAAGGCCAAGTATTATTTCACAACCTTTCTCATGATCAGGGTGTGTCAGAGTTCCCTAAGGACCTCAAGGGCTCCCGGGCAGTATTCACACCCAGATTTCATAGCCAATATAGAGTAAGTGTAGTGTGGAATGTCCAGCCTTTATGTGTCAAAGTTCAGAGGAAGCTCAAGGGTCCCAAGGCAATGCTCACACAGAGGGGGCAGAACTTGAGGGGTCTAAGAGTAGAGTGGAAGTGCTCATAGTTTAAAAAACTTAAGTAAGAAAACAGTTTTGGAAGAAAGACTTAATGGAAATTTAACAAAGAATTTAACTGATGAAAATAATTCGAAAGAACATGAACACCAATCTGAGAACCAAGGCAGAGTTAGCATCACACAAGGACCCAGAATGATCCAACAACCACAACAGGGGAAAGGGGGTTTGAGGGACACATAGGTGCAGAGTACTGAACATATAGCAGGTAGGAGCATGCATAAACAATACGGGATCCTAAGGGTTCAGGGGATTAGCAGGGTATAGGATGAAACTAACATGGCAGTACCAACCAGTTTAATACAGGAGAAGATGCTCTAATCTAATGTTTCAAACATAAACATGGAGATTCACATAAAGACAGATTTGGAGTACACAAAGACATGCTAGATGGAATCCAAGATCCTAGTTACATGTTGAACAACAGAATAGTAAGTAAAAGCAAATTAGAAACACAATGAACTGCATCATTAATAGAAACATGTTGGTTTGAGAGATGAAATATGAATTAGAACATATCAGTGAAGTAAAGAAAGCAGTAACACAAAGCAGAAGATAGGAGATGCACAGTAGTTAGCATTGGCTTGCAGCCGGCTAACTTAGAGTAGTAGCAAATAGAAGAGAGAATAGAGAGAGTAGCAAGTTTTAGTTGTGAGAGAGAGAGTTGAACAAATTAGTTGTTCGTGTGTGTGCTAATGAACGAATAAAGTATATATATATATATAGTTTGAAACTAGGTGAAAATAAGGTAATAATTAGACTGCCCAGTAATTATGGAACTCAAAGAATCAATTAGTTGCAAAATTAGTACTAGTAATCCCTTAATTAAGGGAGTTAAATTTCAAACGGTCAGAACAGGTAACAAGTAAGGAAAAGAATCGTGTATAATAAATAAGGAAAGATTTCGAACATAGTAAAATCAGTCATGTAATAAGGCAAGAAGTAACTAAAGGTCGTAAAAATATTATCACAGGAAATCAATTAAAGGAAATCAATCATAGGAAATTAGGGGTTAAAAAGGAGTAGTACTGATTAAGAATCAGCATAGATTATGCAGAGTAAACACACAACGGGAGAGAATCAGAAACCCTAGTAATTAAAATTGGGTAAAATCACACGGAATTAGGGGTTTACACAAAACATGACATGAATCACTGAATAAGCATAATACAAGCAGGAAGGGTAAAGATTTAGAGGTATAGATGAACAAAAAATAGAGTAGAACCACAGAATAAGCATGGGTAATAGCAGCAAGAAACCCTAACAAGCAATATAGGGTAAAACATCACGAAATCACAGAGTATTCAAGAGAACATAGTGATCATAATTAATAGAACAGATAAACATATTGTTGGAAACAAACTTAGAGCCACAGATTAAAGCCAAGACTTTAGGGTCCTTTAACGAAATAACTCAGACATAGAAAGGGAAAGGCTTAAACATAACGAAAATCACAAAGTAATACTTAAAATCTGAAGGGAAATCGTTTTTGAAAAGGGGTTTGAAACCCTAGTTTTGAGAAATGAAGAGTCCTTTCAGAAAACAAGAAGATCTTTGAAGAAAACATGGAAAAACCTCAGAATACGTATAGATCTATGACAGATCTAAAAGGATTGGGAGGTTTAAAGTTAGGGTTTCCAAAGAGAACCCAGAAAGGAGAAGAGAATAACTCGAAATTGCCGGTTTTAACCGGAAAGTGTAAAGATCTTACTCGGACGGCCATGGGTAGCTGGAAAGATGGCATGAGACCGGAGATGGTGAATGGACTGCCTCTGGTTCACTTGAAGGCCTCAAAATAGTGACACACGTTCAAGAGGGGAGCCATAAGGCTGGTAGGTGGTTGAATCGCCATAGATTCCGGCAAGGCGATGGCCGGAGAAGGGTCAGGTCCACTGGAGGGAGTTGAAGGGGAAAGAGAGAGTTGAGAGAGACGGCTCAGAAGTGAATGAGAGGGAAAATGAGAGAGGGGGAGGGTAGTCATAGGTTAATTATGGTAAGGGGGATCTGGACCGTTGATTTGAATAAATCAACGGTTCAGATTGAGTGAGGGATTGGGCCGGGTAGTTTAGTGTATTGGGCTTGGGGGTCTGGGCCAATTTATTTGGGTTAGGGACTAGGATTAATTAGGCTGGAATTTAAATAAAGAATGGTTGTTTATTAAATACCCTTTAAAATTAGATAAATAATAACAAATAGCTAATAATCATATAAAATAAAATTAAGGCTAAATAGGTGTTAAGGTAATTAATTAATATAGAAAATATAAAAATGAATAATTATTGATTTAAAATGGCATAAAATGTACAATTAGGCTATAGTTGCAAAATTATTGTAATTATAGCTAAATAATGTCAAATTGCCTGATTTGTGAAATAATTAATCCTAATAGGATTAAAAATGATATATTGAGCTCGGAAATATTTTGAAATTTATGAATAATTATAAAATACTAAAGAGATAGGAAAACAAATTGATAAAAATATGGAAAATTAGGGGAAAATACCATTCATTATGAAAAGTGATTTTGAAGGTATATATACAAATTTAAAAAAAATAGTTTGAGGAAAAATTGGGTATCAACAATGATAATTGAGTACCTCGTGAGGTTCTCTCGGAGGCTGATTTTTCGAAGCCTTTATACTGAAGGCTGATTTTTTGAAGCCTATTCATTGTTCAGAGCTGATATTATCGAAGATCCTTTGCTTATGCCGAGAGTAGCCTGATTAACCGGTTTTTTCGAAGTGTTTGAAGGCATTTGGTTTTTATGGAGGAAGTCAGACGTCTCCAAGCCGCGTTAATTCGGCTGTAGCCTTTTAGTATGACCCTAGTCTTTAGTCCCGGGGTGAGATGGCTTCACCCTCTATATCAAGGGTATGCCTTTTTAGGGGTCTTACAAGTTCGAATATATACAGTGTTGGCCTTAATATCAGGGTTATGCCTTTTTTAAGGTCTTACAAATTTGAGTATGCCTCGTTGAGGTCTTATAGATTCGATGTTGCCTCATTGAGGTCTTACAGATTTGATGTTGCCTTATTGAGGTCTTACGAGTTTGAGTTTTGATGACTCGATAAGCTGACTGTTGATGACAGTCTCCGAGTGTTCGGGCGTGTTTGGCCTTCGAGCCGCTGGATGAGAAAATAGTAGATTTCTTTGAGGCACAAAGTGTTTTGATAAATCAAAATGCTTCTTCGATTACTTGATTCATGTGTACATGTTTTTGCCCTCGGGGGACTGATTGTTCTATATGGACACGGTTCATTTGACTGTTTGGCCCAATACAACATTCTCCTAGCGAGGCCCTCTTAGGCATATTTTGATTTCTTCGAAAGAGTAACCTCCGAGGGTGATGCCCCTAGTATTCGAGGTTGATTGAAAAGAAGCCTTGAATACTTGTTGAGTTTTCCTTAGGTAGCATATTGGTGCAACACATGCTTTAAAACCCGAGGTCTTTGAGCTGGAGGGTGCTTCGATTCCTCTCAATTGAACACCTGCAACGAGTTAGTATAAAATATAAATGAAAAATGAGAAGATTATACCTCAATAATAATAGCGCTTTGAGCATCGATATGTTCCAATTGCTTGATAGTTGCTCGTCTTCCACGGTGCTAAGTTCGTACGACATTTTGCCTATTACCCCAAGGACGTGGTACGGTCCTTCCCAACTAGGACCTAGCTTGCCTTCATTCGAGTTTCGAGTGTTAAGGGTGACCCCTCTTGGAACTAGGTCCCCGACTCCGAAGTAGCGGAGTTTTGTTCTTCTGTTGTAGTACCTTTCAATCTTTCGCCTTCGAGCGGCCATTCGAATTAGTGCGACCTTGCGCTTTCCATCTAGTACCTCGAGGGCGGTGTTCATGGCATCAAACAGGGGAATCAAGATCAACCCGGTCAAAATCAAGGCCGCCGAGGGCTCAAACAGTCATAAGGCCTAAAAATTTGCCCGAACCGACTACGGAGGTACATTCGTCGGGTTTGAGCTTCATGTTATGCCTTCCGAACCTGTAAATGAGTCAAATGGTCCTCTGCGCGCAGGGACATAACTATCATGTTATCAATGTAAACTTCCATAAACTTGCCTATTTGATGTTCGAACATCTTATTAACTAGGCGTTGATATATGGCTCTCGCATTTTTTAACCCGAAGGGCATTGCATTACAACAATATGTACCATACTTCGTGACGAATGAAGTCCTTTCCAGGTACTCCGGGTTCATTTGAATTCGATTGTTCCCGGAGTAAGCATCGAGAAAGGTAAGGATCTTGTTAGTCGGCCATGGCATCGATCAAGTGACCGATGTTGGGCAATGGGAATGAGTTTTGAGAAATTTTTTTACCTTATCTTTGACGAATGCATGCTTTACCTTGGACTGAAGCATGTTCAAGCTCTTTGACCGTTGACTCCGACATCCTCGATCAACTATTCCTTGATCACCTGTCCCCCGGGTTCAACCGAGGGTGTAGACTGTGATTGTTATTTGGATACCTGGTTTGTTTTGGACTTCTCCAAGGTGGAAGGTGTCGATGTTGGTGCCATGTCGTGCACTGCGAACATCTCCGTTGCTGCATGCTGCTCTCCATATACCATTTTCACACCGTCCTTTGTTGGGAACTTCGTCATTTGATGAAGATTTGATGGCACTGCCCTCATTCTATGTATCCATGGCCTTCCAAGTAAGGCATTGTACGTCATGTCACGCTCGATGATATGAAACCTGGTATCTTCAATTATACCAGCCACGTTGACTGGGAGGACGATTTTCTCCCTGGTTGTCTCTCTCGCCATGTTGAATCCATTGAGGACTCGAGAGTCGGGTATGATCTGATCGAGCAGTCCAAGTTGTACACCACTCTTGACCTGATTATGTTGGCTGAACTACCTGGATCCACGAGCACACGTTTAATTTGAACTTTATTCAAAAGAAAAGAAATTACTAGTGCATCATTATGAGGTTGAGACAAGGCCTTGATGTCTTCTTCGCTAAATGTGATAGCATCCTCAGGTACGTAACTCCGAGTCCGCTTTTCCTTCGTGATGGATAATTTTGTTTTTTTGAACACAGGTCCATGTGGGACGTCGAATCCTCTAATGATCATATGAATGATATACTGCGGCTCCTCCTGTTCATTTTTCCTGTTTGCGTCCCTCTCTCAAAAGTAATTCTTAGCTCGATCGCTGAGGAACTCTCGAAGGTGCCCTTCACTGATCAGTCGGGCTACCTCCTCCCGAAGCTATCTACAATCTTCGGTCCTATGACCGTGAGTGACATGGTATTTGCACATTAAGTTGGGGTTCCTTTGGGAAGGATCTGACTGTATTGGCTTCGGCCACCTGGTATCTCTGATCTTATCTATTGCTGATACGACGTCTGATGCACCGATATTGAAGTTATACTCTGACAATCGGGGTGCCTCCATTGGCCCCGTGTGCCTGTTGAATCTAGTTTTGCTCATGAGTCCCCGAGAACTCTGACCTCTATCTACCCTTCGATCGTTTCGAGGTATATCACGCCTTGGGGCGTTTTTTCAATCTTCGACATATGGCTAGTATCTTTCCTTGTTCGATTTCGACTCCCTTTATGCATTCCTCGACTCTTTTGCTAAGAGCCTTCTTGGGTATACTAAGCCCCACGGGACTCCTAATTGGTCGTCCTCGAACCTAATCTTCGATTGATACATGTTATGCACATCCACCCAAGCCACGACAGGATACTCGATCAAATTTTGCTTCAGCTGCTTAAAAGCTATCGAGCTTCTTTCATTCAAGACCTGAGTGAAGGCTTGCACCGCCCATTCATCGGAGACTGGTGGTAATTCCATTCGTTCCATCTGAAAGCAGGATATGAACTCCCTTAGCATATCATTCTCTCTCTATTTAATTTTGAAGACATCGTACTTCCTCGTAGCAACCTTAATGGAACCAGGAAGTGCCTTCACAAAAGAGTCTGCCAACATGGAAAACGAATCTATTGAGTTTAGGGAGAGGTTATGATACCACATCATGGCCCCCTTAACTTCTTCAATAAGACGGACTCGATCTCGTCGTCTTTTAAGTCATTCCCTTTTATACCACAAGTATAGGTGGTGATATGCTCATTAGGATCCGTGGTCCCGTTGTATTTTGGGATATCGGGCATCCTGAACTTCTTTGTAATGGGATTCGGAGCCACACTCGACGGAAATGGTTTCTGCACGAACTTCTTTGAATCTACCCCCTTCAGAATTGGAGGTGCGCCCGGGATCTGATCGACCCTCGAGTTATAGTTTTCTACTTTTTTTCGTTGGCTTCTATCTTCTTCTCCCCTGACTCGATTCTTTTGGTGAGCTCCTCGAGCATTCTCATAATAGTGGGGTCTGTTCCTGACCCATTATTGCTCGATCTTTCTGGCGTTGGCTCCACTCGAGAGCTGCTTCCGGTTCTGCTGTGCTCGGAGTCTTTTGCTGACTCTGTAGCTGAGCAATAGCAACTTGTTTTGCTTGCAATATCTCGAAAATGATTTGTAGGATGATTTCATTTCGAGCATGCGTTGTTTGTGCGTCAGGTTGGACTTCTCCTTGCACGCTTCCCCCGACATCCGTACCCAAATCGGTGCTTATTGCAATATGCGAGCCAACATCAACTGGGTTGGGAACAGGTGTTACTCCGGGGTTGAGCGGTGGCGCACCTGCTGCTGAAGCTGCTGTATTATTTTTCTCGTGGAAACCGAGACCATTGTTGCTATGCACTGGTGCATTAGCTGAGTTTGACATGTTTTAGCCTGAAATCAAAAAAAATCTTTGACAAGAAGAAGTGTGAAGAATAACGCGTGTTATCAGAAAACTAGCACTAAAATAATCACTATTATCTTTAGCCCCACGGTGGGCGCCAAACTGTTTACCTTGAAAATAGTTTTAACAATTATATTTGATTTATGGTTATAAAAATATGTGATTTATTCCAATACTAGTTAATAATTAAGAAGCAATGAATGTAAGCAAAGAAAATGAGATAAGCAAATCAAAGTTGTCACAAGACTGGGGCCTCAAGCTCACTAGAATCGGGGGCCTCGAGGTCGAGTGACAGCAATAAATGAATGACAATAAATGAAAAATAATAAACAAGGACCAATAAAGTTGAGAGACAGTGTTGAGCACGAAAAAAGCATAGAATGTTCTATTGCAGTGAATGTTGTTCTTCTTTACAAAATGATAGGGATCCCCTTTATATAGGAGGGGAGAATCCCAACATAGTACATGCCTAATTATGACAAAGAAATACTATTGGTACAGCTGTATAACGACTCAGTACGGAGTTGTACTATTTTTTGCGGACCTTATTAGTTCCCACCACGTGTCCTGGGGAATTTTCCCACCTTTCCATAATGGTCATCGATTTTTATACTACCTCGAGGTCTACTATGACAACTTCGATATACTCTCTCGAGGGATGCACCTTTGGGTCGAACTTCGGACTCTGCTATGAGCCTCTCGAGACCGGACTTGGAATGCCATAGAGGCCCTAAAATCGGACTTCCCCGATTTTGGCCGTATACAAACTTACTTTCTTTTTGGTCGGTCCCAAAAAGAATAACATCTTTTTTAATTTGGAAACAATTTAGCTTAAACTTACAATTCTACCCCACTACAAAAAAAAACTAGAATTAGCTACGAACGTCATCGCTAATATGTCGCTAAAATGCTCTTAGCTAGCAGAATTTCTTGATAATCAGTTGCTAACCCGTCGCTAAATGAGATTCGCAACGTATTTTTCTGTTTAGCTACAGAATTTGTCTGTCGCTAAAACCTGATCTTTAAGTAGTGCCCTTAATGAGAAGCTTTTTATAACCACACAAATACTCTGGCCCGTTTTTGACTTGTTTAGGACCACAAATTCCAAAATATTCATTTTTTTTCTTGAATTCCGTGTCCAGTCAAATATGTTCACATAAATTGGAACAGAAGGAGTAGTAGCTACTAGCTACCTGAAGAATTATCCGCTTAAGACTCCTGTATTATTATAAATTTATAATAGTAAGAAATAATAGGCTCATTTTTTAAATCATTTGGAAAATTTTCTTAATTTCAAAGTGAACATGAAGTTAATCTTTATCATCTAGTAATAATCTTTCTCAATTTATTATTTCTTTGCTTAAATGATAAATATGCCACGCGAGCAATATATTCAAAAGTAATTAACCACTATATAAATTGGGAGCTAAGCAGATTTTTTTTTAATTCTTTTTGATAGCTTTAAAAACTGAACTTTAATTAAAACGAGCAAGATTAAATATCTCACGTATATCGCTACTGAATTAAATTAACCCCATTGTTCATAATGACTCATTTCAAGAAAACAAGTCATGAGAATTAGTGATAGTTTACTTAGGAATGGCGGGCGGTGCGGGTGGTGCAGGTGCTGGGCGGATTCTGTCTGAATTTGTGCAATTTAAACCCGGCCCATATAGGATTTAACCCCGTTTTCACTCGCCCCGCATTCCACCCGCGTTCACCCGCCCCGCCTCTCAAATTTTTTTTAATAAAAATTCTTTCTGTTTCAGAAAGCTAAACTTAAATCTGATTTTTTTAACAAAATAATTAATTATATCCAATGTTTAACAGTAACATATGTTTTAATTCATGAAAAAAATATCAGTAGATCACCAACCTGGTTTTTATTTCAAACAAACAGTATGCCTTTCGCCAAAATATAAAAGAAATTTTAAAAACCTCTAGCTTGATACCGATACAATAATATTAATTTTTTAAGTTCCTGTATTTTCTTCGTGTATTGGAGCAGAGAGTACAACTATGCACTCCAGGTATGCTTTAGTTGGAATTAGTCTCATATTATACTCAGCTCATTTTTTGTAAATTTGCAGGACTGGATATTTTGGAGGCATATGGTTTCAAGTTGCTGGAGAAGATTGAATAATGTTCACTGACCATTGGTCTGTTTGATATCAAAACAGATTCTTTTTTCCTGAAGGGTGTCAAATTGTCGTCTAGTAAATCAGTGAACAATAAATTTTTGTTAGTTCAGAAAATTAAATCCCCACACACGATCCACCCGGCCCCGTGTTATTTCTTTTTATTATTAAAAAATTGAACCCGCCCTATCCTGTAACCGCAAACTCTCAAACCCGCACTGTTTCGTTAACGCTCAAACTCGTCCCGCATCGCCCCATTGTCATCCCTAAATTTACTAGTGTTATTTCGAAATAGGGTGTTGTAAACGCTCATTGGACTGAATAGGAAAAAGTAGGTAGATATTAAGGTGGCATACTGGCATCTCTACCCTGGACCACTTATATTACCCTTCCCTCTTCTATTTAGGACAAACTTACATGTTCAATTCTAAGGTCATGACACGTACCAAACAATTTGTTACACAAATTGGTCTGTGATTTATTTACACCGCGTTTCAGGCTTTCATAAATAATGTTGAAGAGAGGAGGGCTGTTAAGGCTACGAGTGGTTTTCCTATAAGAATGCCCAGAGGATAGAGCAACTGTTGGCCCCTGCACTTCTGCTTCTTGCTTTGAACCCTTATCTACTTATAGCATGTAATAAGCCGCAAGATGAACCAACGACGGTTGTGGCAGAGGGGTAAGTACTCCTTCATCTTAAACTAGAGATCTCGAGTTCGAGTCCTTGGGTATGAAGTCGTCTTTGTTAGGGAGCACTCTACCCCAATATGGGATTTCCCTGCACGAATTCGGATTTAGTTGGACCCCAATATGTGTACCAGACACCGGATGTGAGACAAAAAAAACCACAAGATCCTACTCGCGGTCCTCTCTACCTCGGTACTTTTTTTTGTCCACTACTGGTTTCTCTGTTTCTTTTGGCCACTTAAAGAGACACAAATCTGAGTTACAGATTCATATCTGCATCTGCAAAATCCTTCTCTTTCTTGCACTATCAAGATTCTTACCCTCTCCCTGTTTACCACGCCCTGTCACATTAATATTGGCTTTCAGTACCACATTGAGTTGCATATACAAAGTAGGTAACAGCCAAGAATTAATTGACGGTGAAGGATTATATATTCACAAAAACTTAGTAACTAAAAGCATAGAGATCAAGACCAACCAATGACACAATAGTTATCTCACTACAAGCAATATAAGCATTCACAATATTAATGAAAAGTGTGGGACAGTGCTATTAGTATAAATCCTTCAATTAGTTACTGAATCTGTATGAAGCGGGTGCCTTGAGAATGAGCGAAGTGTCACTTTAGCTTCTTTTAAGTCTGCTATTTAAAATATATTTACAATTTATAATTTTGAGCAATTTATTTAAAATTCAAAATTTTTGGACACAATTTTCGAACTTCAAGACGTTGTGCTGGAGTTTTAATGTATTGGCTTATCTTTAAATATATTATAATTAAACTGTAGACATTGTTTAAACAACATGGGTAAAAATTCATTTCCGCCTTGACAATACATTATCAACGAGATATCATACAAATGAAAAAAAATGACCCTATTAGAAAAAAAGATTGAGACGTGGGCTGCCTAAGCTGAGTTCATTTGTTGGGACTAGTAGTGGTAAAATAGTTCAAAGAAAACCGTTAATCATCCATATTATTCATTAAAAAATAGAATAAATAATGAACTTCTTAAAAACGGGTCAAATATGAATAAAAACCATATTATCCATTTAGAAAATGGATAATCAATGTGTCTAACTTTTACATTTGTTAAAGCCTCAAATTGGGGTTCCTCAAGTTAGAGAGATTAAGAATTATCCCCAATGTGATCATATGCGAGAAGTCATGGATTGGTTTTAACCCGTATTAAATATGAGTCGGGTCGAATACTTTATCCGTTTTTCATTACTCGTTTTCAACCCGAGATCATATCCGACCCGATCTGTCCGTTTGCCGCTCCTAGTTCGGACTATGACCCATTATAGATTTGCGCACGCTACCAACTTAAAACTTCTGAGCAGTGAGCACTGCTTGAGAGTTGAGACTAATGAATTCATTACCTCCATTGTAACATTTTATTTCTCTCGTTAGGGAATAGAAGTTACTTTGAAATTATAAACTTTCCATTATCGAACCATCTAATATAATCAACTAATTATATTGAAGGCAGTAACAAGTTTTAACATGTAAAAAAGAAGATGGAGGACTTCAATTACTTTCTGGTTCTTTTAAAAAATCACCTCTTTCACTAATCTATTATTCTAATTTGTTACCGTTTGTTAGCTATTCAAAATGTTAAGCCTCTTAGGTGGTGTTTTCTCCTCTTTTAATAGCACAGTTTAATTAGCATAATAACATATAATTAAGATGACAAGGCAAAGCTAGGAACGCGCGTCAAATCTTTCGGCCCCGTATTAACCACATGAAAGACCGTGGTAGCTGCCGAATCTTCTACTGGTACATGGACAACTGTGTGGACCGATGGACTTACCAGCCTTGATCGTTACAAAGGGCTGTGTGAGAAGTTCGAAAAACTAACATTACTATTCTTATTTCTTACTCGACCATTAACTTTTACTTTAAGAAAAGGATTCCAACAACAAAACTACTTCCACAACTACGAAAAGCAAAGAAGTACCACATCTATGCAAATTTTTCGTTTCTTCTTTGTATCATTCTGTAACATATTGTACAATTTAACAATACGACAAATAAGGCCATTGCAATTGCAGAGGCTTACACGATAAAAAAGTAAGAAAAAGGATAGGGTGGATAGGAGAATATATCTAAATAGGGACATATATACTTCTTTTGTACTACAACAACCGATTATGAGATCTTTCAAAAAACCCTTCCACGATAAAATTTCCCTTGTACTCTTTCGAGTCAATGCGTTTGAAACAACGAGGAGCAAAGTATAACCATGTTGAAGTGCAAACAATGGCAAAAACTTTCCCAAACAAGGTCATAACAAATAAACAAATTAATAGAGAATAGGTTCCAACGTTCTTGTTGTAACGTAAGGCAATTTCTTTTTCTTTTATATTGTCATAAACTTGCATATTGTTCACCGATTTCGATTTGTGAAAACATGGGAATTGCTTTCTCTGCGATGTAGATCTCGAAGATGCACAAGAAGAAGAAGAGGTTGAAGTTGAAGACGTAAATAAGGAAGAATCATCCGAGCTTATTATGGAGTTCCCATCCATATTTGAGAAATTCTTTGATGAAGACCAGCTTGATTCATTTGTAGAAATAAATATCTTCTCCAATTTTAATGACAACTTCTTACTTGATCCAAATGAATACTTAGGCTCTTTCTTCTGACTCTTCTTCCCCTACAAAACAATTTAAATAATTTGATAGTTTCACCAAATGAAAATGATAACAGCTTAAACCAAAGCAAATTGAAAGCAAGAAAAGAGGCTTGATTACATACAAATTTGATTGTTCATATATATGATTAAGCAACAAAAACAATATCACGAGTAGCATATCAATCCAACTCGAATCCATTAATTACCTAGTTACTCTATTGTTAACAATGTAATAAGTTTACAATTATGGTGCCATGGGGCTTAGGTCTAGTGATAAGAGTGCAACACATAACGTGTACGTGATAGGTGCATGTCACATGCCCAGAGTTTCAGACAATAATAACAATTATGATCGATAAAAGGAGAATGCAAGAATAATTGCATACATATTCATAATTTCTTCACTTTAGGGGCAAGTCTTTTCTAATTTCTCTAGCTTCATTCAATGTTTTCTTTCTTCTTCTTTTTCACCTTAGACTTACCAATGATGTCTCAGAAAACACATATTTGAGTGCATCAGAGAAACTTCTGCAAAAGACGTTCTCCTTTCGGCTTTGCCTAATGTTTTTGGTGAAATCTTTGTTCAATATTAAGTCCAACTTTTCTTGTGATCTTACACGCGTCAAGGATGGATCTTTCGACTTATATGCATAACCCTGTTTTATAATGGTGTCATCGTTGAAATTTACGGGTCTACAACAATTGAAAAACCTATTCCTCCCTCTATTTTTCGTTGATTTTGCCATACGCCCATCACCAAAGTGTAAAACATATATAGAACCAGATGGGCGCTGCAACAACGAGGAAGGAGATAGGAACAGAAAGACAAAAAGGTCTCTGGACTAATAATGTCGTCAATTTAGGAAAGATAAAGAGCGCCAACATGTGTTCCCTCGGGGATATCCGATAAAACTGGAACCATATAGAGGAATAAAAATAGAGAAGAGCCAATAAAGCAATATGACTCTACGTGTGTAGAATTTTGACGGCTTGTAGAAAAATAAGGCTCACGTTATATTAAATTCGTAATGTCTAATGTGCTGTATTATAATTTGATCGACGTTTGCCTTTTGTGTTCTTGCTCTTACTTTTATATTTCAAATGTTTTCTTCTATGCGTGATCTATATTAACTTTATCACAACCTTGTTTATTCTAATTATCGTCCAAAGCAATAATACTCTGCAACTTTTTAGCGTTCATGACCACTTATACAATATTTTGAAGTTGTTCAATATTATCAACTCAAAAAAGATATACAAACATGACATACGAACAGAGGCGGAACGACTTTGTGAGTTGATGAATTACGAAACCCGTCCGTTATATATCTCGCAAGTTTCCTCTCTTACTGGTTAATGTTGGTTTGAAATCCAGCTTGAGCTTTTCCTCCTTTCTATTGTACTTCTTTGAATTCAATATTACTTAATTTTTAATAGCAAAATATTTTTTTTTTTTTTTGGTCTTTCTCGAAAATCAATGATAGCTTAGTACTAATATATAATAGTCAACTTAATTAATTTTATTCATTTCCAAATTACTCCTTAAAATTAAAAGCCCTAAATTGTAACTTATCGCTCCTCAAATACAAAATATAAATCCTTCTGCTACAACTTTCTTCAACAATTACTTGACAAAGTAGCAGGCATCCGTCAACCCTGACTCGACAATGGCAACTGAGAGTTTGAGACTCTTCTTCAGTTCTTTGACCACTAACACATCCTTAATTTTGATTCTTTTAAGTTTTTGATAAATTTTAAGGTTTGAATAACCTTTTGATCACTGACCCTTTTTATAACTAGAAATTTTAAAGTTTAAAATAGACTTAAATCAAACACCTTCCCTTCTTATAGCACCCATTTTGCAAATAAATCTCTCTCTCTCTCTCTCTCTCTCTCTCTCTCTCTCTCTCTCTCTCTCTCTCTCTCTCTCTCTCTCTCTCTCTCTCTCTCTCTCTCTCTCTCTCTCTCTCTCTCTCTCTCTCTCTCTCTCTCTCTCTCTCTCTCTCTCTCTCTCTCTCTCTCTCTCTCTCTCTCTCTCTCTCTCTCTCTCTCTCTCTCTCTCTCTCTCTCTCTCTCTCTCTCTCTCTCTCTCTCTCTCTCTCTCTCTCTCTCTCTCTCTCTCTCTCTCTCTCTCTCTCTCTCTCTCTCTCTCTCTCTCTCTCTCTCTCTCTCTCTCTCTCTCTCTCTCTCTCTCTCTCTCTCTCTCTCTCTCTCTCTCTCTCTCTCTCTCTCTCTCTCTCTCTCTCTCTCTCTCTCTCTCTCTCTCTCTCTCTCTCTCTCTCTCTCTCTCTCTCTCTCTCTCTCTCTCTCTCTCTCTCTCTCTCTCTCTCTCTCTCTCTCTCTCTCTCTCTCTCTCTCTCTCTCTCTCTCTCTCTCTCTCTCTCTCTCTCTCTCTCTCTCTCTCTCTCTCTCTCTCTCTCTCTCTCTCTCTCTCTCTCTCTCTCTCTCTCTCTCTCTCTCTCTCTCTCTCTCTCTCTCTCTCTCTCTCTCTCTCTCTCTCTCTCTCTCTCTCTCTCTCTCTCTCTCTCTCTCTCTCTCTCTCTCTCTCTCTCTCTCTCTCTCTCTCTCTCTCTCTCTCTCTCTCTCTCTCTCTCTCTCTCTCTCTCTCTCTCTCTCTCTCTCTCTCTCTCTCTCTCTCTCTCTCTCTCTCTCTCTCTCTCTCTCTCTCTCTCTCTCTCTCTCTCTCTCTCTCTCTCTCTCTCTCTCTCTCTCTCTCTCTCTCTCTCTCTCTCTCTCTCTCTCTCTCTCTCTCTCTCTCTCTCTCTCTCTCTCTCTCTCTCTCTCTCTCTCTCTCTCTCTCTCTGTTCATGCTTTCTTTTTCTTTATAACTTCTTTTTGTTTATACTTTGATGATAAATTATCAATCATAATCCAGATTGTGGATTTTCTACAGTCGTGGTGTTGTTTAGAGGAGGCGTGGGCGACACAGTTGGTAGCCCCCTCATGAAAGCTTGAAGAGCTTCACTCAATCAAATTTTTCACAGGGTCTTGTTCTCATGTTTGCTCGTTTCCAATTTGATCATTGTTGTGAGTTGTAGATCTTTCTGGGGAGTTGTCCCTTGAACCTCGTGGGGATCCTTGAGGCGATGGAACTGGGGTTCCGGTTGTTTGTCGGTTGTTGTCGTTGGTATTCGACATGATTCGATAACGTTATTTGCGAAAAAATAAAGATTATCATATATCCGGTAACGGAACCAATTTGTTTAACCAAAGAATTGGATTCTTAGTCAAAGCTATTTTAAGAAGTACTCGGGCTTCTGATAACCAAAGAGATTAGCTAATAACAGGATTTAGACTTGTAAATAAGAAAGCAATAAGATAACATAAAAGTAAGTATATTTCAGTAGTGGTTCGAACGTGTCTCTACAAGTGAGATCTTACTCCCTTTTATAGGGAATTTCTTAATATAACGTCTACTCTTCTTAATGATTGAGAATTGATAAATATTTATATCATTAATGTAACGTTACAATAGGTAATCGTAACTGTTACGTGAAGATTCTGTAACATTTAGCTCATTGATTGAAGATCTATGAATCTGTCATTTATTCTGCCATGGTTCATTCTGACCGTGTTTCTTAAACTCCTCAATTAGGTTGGAGCTTCCGCTTCTAATTATCCCGTGGGTATTTACCCCGTACCTCTTTATTCCGTACCTCTTTCTAAGCTTTCATCCAGTTATCGCTCTTCCATTGCTCCACGTATATTGCTTTGTCATCCAAGATATTACACATGTAATGTCTATTTTTCACCAATACATATAGTCCCCCCCACTTACCATTTATTTATCACTTGAATATTTGGTAAGTGGATACTCATTTATAGCGGGAATTTTTTGCCACCGTTTTACTCGTTCCATTGCATCTGTCTCTGAACGTACGCGTCGCTTGTCACTTCTATTAAATGCACGTGCCACGTGGTGATTCTGGATTGATTCTGCAATTCATCAGCGCACTTTAGGGGTTTTTTGCGTCTGCTTCAGTCACGAAGTGACAGTTGTAATAATGACTTTCACATTAGTATCTTTTTTTTTTTACGGTTGCCTTCGTGTATAAATACTCATTTTTGCCTTTGCTTCTACGAAAAACTTCTAACTTTCTTTTGCTGCTTGCAAGTCCTTATTTCATGCAAATATGTCTTCTTTAAACCATGAACCCAAAAAAGTAATAATAGTTGATGAACTATCTCCTTCTTCTGCTCCGATCCGAGGGGCGGTAGACTAGGGAGTTTGGCTCAACACCTTCTAGAGGGTCTTCTTCTTCTCAACGTAACATTACTCTCCCACCAACTTCTAGGGTTATTGTTACTCCATCTTCTTCTAGGGCTAGAGCTTCTAGATCTTCTTATTAGAGTAGAGAGTCCAGTGAACCACTTCGCGAACCAAAGGTAGATGAGGTTGTACCCGCTGAATTTTCTTTCGTAAATGACAGTGAAGCCATAAGAAAATAGCTTTCTTCCATGACGTCTCATGATCGCGCTGATCTTGACCCTACTCAAATTACTGAGGGTTTGATTTCTCTTGTGCGCAGAGACTGTTATTGGAAATTTAATTTCCCAGTCTTGGTCCCCAATGAAATTCAAAGGATAACTTCTTACAAAGCAGGCTATTCTTTTGTATATACCTACCCTTTTACTTTGGGTTTCAGGACTTCCATCGACCCTGTCATTATAGAGTTTTGTCAATTTTTTAACATGTGCTTGGGACAAATCGGTCCTATCGTCTGGAGGGCAGTAGCATGCCTCAGATATTTGGCTAACTTAGCTTCACTTACTTTTACTTTTTATCATCTTATTCACCTCTACTCTCCCAAGTTATTCCGCCAAGGAATCTTTACTCTTGTGGCTAGGAGTAAGAGAGTTTTAGTCAATCCTGATGATGATAAAGATAGAGGTTGGTATGCCAGGTTTGTTACTGCCCGTACAGGTGGATTAGTAGGTGAAGAATATTTACCCTTCCCTGAGAAGTGAAACTTTGCACGTAAGTTTTTGTTTACTCACTTATTTTCTATTCTTGATAGATATTCAGTACCGTGACTATTTTTGTCTTTTTTCAGCAACCACGAGAACCGTCGAGGAGATTTCTGATTTCCGTGGTTGGGTAGAAAAATTGTTGTTGATCGCTCCAATGGAAGAACGTTCTTGGAAATACCTTTCTGCAAGGTTTGGTTGGAAAGTAAAAACCCATCGTAGGTTTTTTTTGTTTTAAGTTTCCCCTTTCTCTCTTTTTTGAACATCTCTAATCCCTTTTGTTTGTTAGGGTTTCCCGCTCGTGGTGTCACCGCTGCTGCTATAACTGCTTCGAAACTCTCTTTGGCCAAGGCTCAAGAAATTATCTTAAATTCTTCTTGGTCAAAAAGGAAAGTGGATAGGACTCAAACCTTAGAAGATGAAGAGGAGCAGGAGGAAGGCTCGTTGGTTCGTAGGCCACGAGCAATAAGAAGAGTCATGTCTGATGAAGAATCTGCTCCCCTTACTGGTCCATCTTCCATGCCAGAGCCCTATCATTCTACCCCTGCATACTCTGAGGAGAAAACTCCTTCTGCAGCCACTGAGTCAGTTGAGCAATTGTTCCATCAAGGTTTTGGCTCAAGTTCTGAGGAGACGCCTCTTGCCATCTTTCCTCCTTCTGCTCTAGTGGAACTTCAGTCTGTCGTTCCTGTTGTTGTTTCTGCTTCCCCGTCTGTGCCACCCGTGGCTCCTCCATCTATCCCTACCACCGTGCCTTATATTATTGAAGTAGGGTCTTCTAGAAATGGGGAGATGAAGTGAATTATGATTGAGGTTCCTGCGGAAGGTAAGCCTCTTAAAGAAATCAGGCCAGGCGGATGTTTGGTTGAAGCCTTTGATTGGCCCGGTTGAAAAGTCAAAATTGGAAAGTCATAGCTCCTTAACGTGGATGAATGATATTGTACACTCATCTTTGAAGGTAACCTTCCTGTTATTTCTTCTTAACACTAGCCTTTATCGTATCTAATTTTCCTTTTTTTGTGTAGATCAATCTCATTGGTACAAAGTTGATGAAAAGGATCGTACATACGGAGCAGTTAATAAATGACCACCATACCGAGGCTGATAACTGGAAGGAACAATTTGAGAGCCTTCACTTGATATGGAAGTAGTAGAAGAGGAAAAGTGCACCTTCGAGCAGCAGGTTAGAGTGATAGCAGCAGAATTAGACATTGAGAAGGCTTTGTCGAATCAATCACGCAAGGATAAGAACATCCTGGAATCCTCATTTGCAGAAGAACTTTCCCGTGCTTCTGAAGAAATAAGAAGCTTGAAGGATTTGCTAAACTAGAAGAAGGCTTATGCTGGAGAACTCGTGCAATCGCTTACTCAGACCCAAGAAGACCTCCCTGAATCCTCTAACAAGGTTCAATTTCTGAAGAGATCCCTTGCTCCGTTACAAGCTTCTTACAATGTTGTTGTGGTTGAAAGGGCTGAGCTGAGAGCAGACATTGAACAATGGGAGAAGGACTATGAAGCTCTCGAGGATAAGGCAGTTGTTGATGTGAGTTGGGCTTACTTGAATGCCCGGCTTGATACATTAACGGAAGTGGTCCAAGAAAACTTTGACTTACAAGCTGAAATTGCCAAAACTAAGGAGACAATTGAAAGGTCTCGGCAGAGTCAAAGTTTTTCATCACCTGAGGTTGAAGTTCCAGTGGGTGACGAGATCGTGCCTGATGAAGTTGTTTCCCAACCCTTGCCATCTCAAGTTTCTCCTTCTGTTGATGAAGATAATCCTCCCAGTGTTTAGTGAAAGTGTTTACCAACCCTTCTCTTTTTCTTTTTTGGAACAATTGGTGGTTACACCCGGTCCCATTTGGGGGTGAAGTTTGGTTTAGTAAGTCCCCAGTGACAACTTAGGGGAAACTTTGTATAAACACTTTTGGTTTAAACTAAGTTAATACTTAGTTTTTACCATCATATAATATTAATATTTACATTTCTTAGCATGACTTGTGTTTTTTGGAGTTTTCGTTTTACTCTTAAGTGTTTGCATGTTTTACGTTCGGGTTTTTGTTTTACCCCTTTGGTATTTAATTTTGCATTAAAAAATGCTTCAGTATTTCGTGTCTTTTTTAAATAAGCACGATTTATAAAAGAGGGCCCTTTTATGAATGACACTTAATGAAGAAGACGTCTCAACTCCATAATGGTATAAACATACAAAAAAGAGATAGGAATTCATATGTTTTTTCCGAATAATGTTTTGCAAAAAGTCTTTATATTATTCGAACTTTCGTAACATTTTACATGTGTTAGAGCATCGTCTATGACTCTTTCGTAATTGTTTTCTCTTACAACAGGTTTTTGAATAACACGGGGGTATGAATTTATTTCCGTAACTAAATTCTGCCTTTAACCTAAACATTCGTTTATATTCACTAGTGTGTTCTTTGTAGGTTTCTGAATCAGGCTTTGTGTTTTTGTCTTTGGCTCTTTGATTCTGCTCATAACTTTTGACTTGTTGGCAAAAATGGATCTTCAGGCTTGAACTTTGACTCTTTTGATAGTCTTCTTTTCCTCTTTCCATGTTGTATAATCCCCCAAGTGTTTGAGCTTTGAAGAATGAAATCTCGAGCACTTGACTATTCCTTTCTTGTGGTCCTTTTCCTGGAAAGAAAAAACATACGGGACTTGAAGGTATATGTTTAACCAAAGAATTGAATTCTTTACCCAAAGCTATTATAAGAAGAACACGGGTTTCTGATAACCAAAGAAAAAGATTATAATGGTAGGTAAACTCATAAATGGAAAGCAGTAAGATGCACAAAAAGTAAGTATATTGCAATAGTTAGTTCGAATGCTTTTTTCCCCCTTACAGGTTATATTTTTCTCCTTTATATAGGGAATTTCCTAATATAACGTCTACCATTTTCGATGATTGAGCATTAATGACTAATTATGACTCCAATGTAACATTACAATGAATCAATTGTAACTGTTGCGTGAATGTTAAATAACGTATGGATCTCTAATTTTTTAAGATCTCTGAATCTGCCCTTTATTCTGCCCAAATCCACTTTTGACCGTGTCTCTTCAGTTTCTCAATCAGGTTTAGACTTCCGTAGCTAATTAACCCATGGGTGTGATTTTTCGTGCCTCTTTGCCTCATATATCTTCATAGAGTTCCGTCCAGCTATCGTGTCTTCATTGCTCCACGTAGATTAATGAGTCATCAAGATTTATTACACGTGTGAATCTCTTTTTTACTAATACAGATAGTCCCCCCACTTTTCCTGTACGTAAGAGTCGTTTGTCACTTGCATTTAATGCTTATACCACATGGCTTTCTTGGGTTGGTTCTGCAATTGTTCAGCGTCTTTTAGGGCTTTCTTGCGGCTGCATCAGTCACGAAGTGACATCTTCAATTATGGTTTTGACATCATTGCTTCTTCTTTTTTTCATTTTTTGACGGTTTTCTTCGAGTATAAATACCTCTTTTTCCTTTTCTTTCATGAAAAACTTCTAATTTTCAAACTTTATTTGTAAAGAACTTTTTCCTTTGCCTTTGTAGATACGTCTTCTTCAAACCAATCTAAGAGAGTCATAAACATTGATGAATTGATACCCTCTTCCGCTCCGACTCGGAGTCAGAGGGGTGGTAGACTGAGGAGTTTAGGCTCTACTCCTTCGAGAAGCTCTTCTTCTTCCCAGATTGTTTCCCCTCCTTCAACTTGGTCTTTAGTCTCTCCAAGAGCTAGGGTTTCCAGGTCTTTGTCCAGGGGTAGAGAACATCACGAACCCCTACGCAAACCACAAGTTGATGAAATCATTCCTGCTGAGTTTACCTTCACTAGGGATAGTCAGGTTCTTGTAGATTAGTCGTTATCCCTTGATAGTGTTGATAGGTATCCCACTCTTATTACCGAAGGTTTGATTCCCCTTGTTCGCAGGGAATGTCCTTGGGAGTGTGATTTTCCCATTTTTATTCCGAATAGCAATCAAAGAATAACGTCTTACAAGACGAAGCATTCTTTTGTTTACACTTACCTTTTTACTCTAGGGTTTAGACCTCCTATTGATCATCATCGAATTTCGTCATTTCTTCAACATTTTCTTAGGACAAGTTGGTCCTCTTGTATGGTGGGTTGTTGCGTGTCTTAGATGTTTAGCTTATTTAGCCTTCATTCCTTTTACCTTTACTCACCATATTCATCTTTATTCTCCTACCTTATTTCGTCAAGGGGTTTTCACTCTGGCTACTAGGAGCAAAAGAGTGTTCGTAACCCCTGATGATGATAAGGATAGAGGTTGGTACCTTCGGTATGTTGTTGTGCCCACTGCTGTTTTAGTGGGCGAGGAAAATCTTCCCTTCCCTGAGAAGTGGAATCACGCACGTGAGTATATTTTAGCTCACATTTGTTATTTTGATTCTCTTTGCTTTAAGTGTTTTATTAACATCGTAGCTATTTTCTTCCTCTTTCAGCAATCATGGGTACTGTTGAGAATGTCTCCGGTATCTGTGATTGGGTAAAAAAGATGTTGTCAATTGCTCCATTGGAGGAAAGATCTTGGAAGTACTTCTCCGGGAATTAGGGTTGGAAAGTGAAGACTCATGATAAGTGAAACTTTTGTTTTCGCTTCTTTTCCTTACTCGAGCTTATTTTTCTTTGTTTGTTTAACCTTTTTTCTTTTGATAGGGTTTTCTGCTCGGGGGATGTCTGCTGCATCTATTCGGAAGATGTCTTTGGCTCAGGCCCAGGAAATTATTATCGGTTCCTCTTCTTCCAAGAGGAAAGTTGGTAGGTCTAGGACCTTAGAAGAAGAAGAAGAAGAAGAAGAAGAAGAAGAGGGCATTTTGGTGCACATGTCATGTAGAAGAAGAGTGGTCTCAGACGATGAGTTTACACCCGTGGCAGTGTCTTCTGTACCTGATGTCAGACCTTCTACCCCACGGGGATTCTTCTTCTTCTCTTGCACATGATTATGTGGATCATCTATTCTACGAAGGTTTTGGCCCTGCTGTTAATGAGGCGCCTCTGGCTGTTTTTTCTCCCTCCTTTAGAGAAATCTCTTCATCCGTTCCGGTTATTTCCTCTGCTCCTTTGGCCATTTCTGCTCCCCCTACTGCCTTGTACGTGGCTTTCCCAGCTCCTCAAGTTTCCGTGCCTGATACTTCTTCAGCTCCATAAATTTCATTGTCCGTGGCTTCTTCATCTCAGCCTTCTTCCGTGCCTCCTGTTAAAGAAGTAGGGTCTTCCAGCAGGGAGATGAGGCAAGTGATAATTGAGGTTCCGGTTGATGGGAGCCTTTTTAAGAAATCCGGCCAACCCGAAGGGTGGCTAAAGCCTTTGATTGTCCCAACAGAGAGGACCAAGCTAGATAGTCACAGTTCTCTTACCTGGGCTAATGAGGTTGTGCATTCCTCCTTGAAGGTAACATTCATTCTTTTGTATCTCATTCTTATACATGTAATTACCGTATCTAATTGATTGTGTTTTTGTAGATCAATCTCATAGGCACAGAACTCATGAAGAGGATGTTTACCACAGAGCAAGAGCTAAAGGAGTGGAATGTTGAAGCAGGGAATTGGAAAGTAATTGTTTAACCAAAGAATTGGATTCTTTGCCCAAAGCTATTTTAAGAATAACACGGGTTTATGATAACCAAATAATAATATTATAATTGTAGGAAAACTTTTAAATGGAAAGCAGTAAGATGCACAAAAAGTAAGTATATTGCAATAGTAGTTCGAATGTTTTTTTTCTCCCTTTACAGGTCATATTTTTCTCCTTTATATAGGGAATTTCCTAACATAACGTCTACCTTTTTTGGTGATTGAGAATTAATGACTAATAATGACTCTAATGTAATGTTACAATGAATCAACTGTAACTGTTGAGTGAATGTTGTGTAACATATGGATCTCTAATTTGAAGATCTTTGAATCTGCCCTTTATTCTGTCCAAATACACTTTTGACCATGTCTCTTCATCTTCTCAATCAGGTTGAGACTTCCGTAGCTAATTGACCCATGGATGTGATTTATCATGCCTCTTTGCCTCGTACCTCTTCTTAGAGTCCCGTCCAGCAGTCCTGTCTTCATTGCTCCACGTAGACTACTGAGCCATCAAGATTTGTTACACGTGTGAAGCTCTTTTTTCACCAATACAGATAGTCCCCCCACTTACCATATATTTATCAATTAATATATGGTAAGTGGATACTCATTTATGGCGGGAATATTTTTCCTCCGCTCATTGTATCTTTTCCTATACGTAAGTGTCCCTTGTCACTTCTATTTAATGCTTATGCCACGTGGCATTCTTGGGTTGGTTCTGTAATTATTCAGCACCTTTTAGGGCTTTCTTGCGGCTGCATCAGTCACGAAGTGACATCTTCAATTATGGTTTTCAAATCATTGCTTTTTTTTTCTTCATTTTTTGACGGTTGTCTTCGAGTAAAAATACCCCCTTTTCCTTTTGTTTCACGAAAAGCTTCTAACTTTCAAACTTTATTTGTAAAGAAATTTTTTCTTTGCCTTTATAGATATGTCCTCTTCAAACCAATATAAGGGAGTCATAAACGTTGATGAGTTGACACCCTCATCTGCTCCGACTCGGAGTCGGAGGGGTGGTAGACTGAGGAGTTTAGGCTCTACTCCTTCGAGAGGCTTTTCTTCTTCTCAGATTGTTTCCCCTCCTCCTGCTAGGTCTTTAGTCTCCCCAAGATCTAGGGTTTCCAGATCTCTGTCCAGGGGTAGAGAACATCACGAACCCCTACGCGAACCACGGGTTGATGAAATCATTCCAGCTGAGTTTACCTTCACTAGGGATAGTCAGGTTCTTGTAGACCACTTGTTATCCTTTGATAATGTTGATAGGTATCCCACTCTTATTACCGAAGGTTTTATTCCCTTATTCGCAGGGAATGTTCTTGGGAGTCTGATCTTCCCATTGTTATTCCGAATAGTAATCAAAGAATAACATCTTACAAGACGAGGCATTCTTTTGTTTACACTTACCTTTTTACTCTAGGGTTTAGACATCCTATTGATCCAGTCATCATCGAATTTTGTCGTTTCTTCAACATTTTCTTAGGACAAGTTGGTCCTCTTGTGTGGCGGGTTGTCGCGTGTCTTAGATGTTTAGCTTCTTTAGCGTCGGTTCCTTTTTTCTTCAATCACCTCATTCATCTTTATTCTCCTACCTTANTGTTGATAGGTATCCCACTCTTATTACCGAAGGTTTGATTCCCCTTGTTCGCAGGGAATGTTCTTGGGAGTCTGATTTTCCCATTGTTATTCCGAATAGTAATCAAAGAATAACATCTTACAAGACGAGGCATTCTTTTGTTTACACTTACCTTTTTACTCTAGGGTTTAGACATCCTATTGATCCAGTCATCATCGAATTTTGTCGTTTCTTCAACATTTTCTTAGGACAAGTTGGTCCTCTTGTGTGGCGGGTTGTCGCGTGTCTTAGATGTTTAGCTTCTTTAGCGTCGGTTCCTTTTTTCTTCAATCACCTCATTCATCTTTATTCTCCTACCTTATTTCGTCAAGGGGTTTTCACTCTGGCTGCTAGGAGAAAAAGAGTGTTGGTAACCCCTGATGACGATAAGGATAGAGGTTGGTACCTTCGATACGTTGTTGTGTTCACTGCTGGTTTAGTAGACGAGGAAAATCTTCCCATCCCTGAGAAGTGGAATCGCGCACGTGAACCATTTTAGCTCACGTCTGTTATTTTTATTCTCTTTGCTTTAAGTGTTTTATTAACACCGTAGCTATTTTCTTCCTCTTTCAGCAATCATGGGTACTGTTGAGAATGTCTCCGGTATCCGTGATTGGGTAGAAAAGTTATTGTCGGTTGCTCCATTGGAGGAAAGATCTTGGAAGTACTTCTCCGTGAAGTATGGTTGGAAAGTGAAGACTCAGGGTAAGTGAAACTATTTTTTTCGCTTCTTTTCCTTACTCGAGCTTCTTTTTCTTCGTTTGTTTAACCTTTTTCCTTTTGGCAGGGTTTTCTGCTCGGGGGATGTCTGCTGCATCCATTCCGAAGATGTCTTTGGCTCAGGCCCAGGAGATTATTACTGGTTCCTCTTCTTCCAAGAGGAAAGCTAGTGGGTCTAAGACCTTAGAAGAAGAAGAAGAGGAGGAGGAGGGCATTCTGGTTCACAGGTCACGTAGAAGAAGAGTGGTCTCAGACGATGAGTCTACACCCATGGCAATGTCTTCCGTACCTGATGTCAGACCTTCTAACCCCGGGGATTCTTCTTCTTCTCTTGCTCATGATTCTGTGGATCATATATTCCACGAAGGTTTTGGCCCTGCTATTAATGAGGCGCCTTTGGCTATTTTTGCTCCCTCTTTTAGAGAAATCTCTTCATCCGTTCCGGCTATTTCCACTACTCTTTTGGCCATTTCTGCTCCCGATGCTGCCTTGACCGTGGCTTTCTCAGCTCCTCAAGTTTCCATGCCTGAGACTTCTTCAGCTTCATAAATTTCATTGCCCGTGGCTCCTTCATCTCAGCCTGCTTCTGTGCCTCCTGTTAGAGAAGTAGGGTCTTCCAGCAGGGAGATGAGGCAAGTGCTAATTGAGGTTCCAGCTGATGGGAGCCTTTTTAAGAAATTCGTCCAACCCGAAGTGTGGCTGAAGCCTTTGATTGGCCCAACAGGGAGGACCAAGCTAGATAGTCACAATTCTCTTACCTGGGCTAATGAGGTTGTTCATTCCTCCTTGAAGGTAACGTTCATTCTTTTGTATCTCATTCTTATACATGTAACTACCGTATCTAATTGATTATGTTTTTGTAGATCAATCTTATAGGCACAGAACTCATGAAGAGGATTTCTAACATGGAGCAAGAGCTAAAGGAGTGGCATGCTGAAGTAGGGAATTAGAAGGGGCAATATGAAAGCCTGAGGCTTGACATGGAAGCCTTAGAAGAAGAAAAGAATACCTTGGAGCGGCAGATGAGAGTTGTGGTTGCGGTGCTGGCAGTAGAGAAGGCTTCTTCTAAGCAAGCGGACAAAGACAAAAGCATTCTTGAGTCTTCGTTTGTTGAGCAATTATCCGTGCATCGGAAGAAGTTAGGATCTTGAAAGCCATACTAGAGCAGAAGGAGGAATAATCAGGTGAGCTTGTGCAGTCACTTACCCGGACTCAGGAGGATCTTCGCATTGCTTTAGACAAAACCCAATCTTTGGAGGAGTCAATTGTTCCTTTGAGGGATGCCCATGAAGATGCTGAAGGTGAGAAGGATGGGTTAAGAGCTGAGCTTCAGATATGGGAGAGAGATTATGAAAGTCTCGAAGGGGCAGCATCTGTCGATGTTAGTTGGGCGTACATGAATTCTCACCTCGATACATTGATGGACATGAGTTGGGGAGATTTCGACCTTAATGCTGAAATTGTTAAGATCAAGGAATCCATGGAAAAGGCTCAACAAGGTTTGGATATTTCCCTAACTGAAGGTGAGACTCCTGCTATCCAAGCCTCTTCGTCCCAAGCTGCTCTTACTCCTTCTGCTGATGAAGAAGTCAATCCCCCTCCTCAAGAAGATTAAGATGTTGATTCACCCCTTTTTTTATCTTTGTCTCAATTGGTGGTTGCCCTCAGTCCCATCGGAGGTAAATTTGGATCTCTCTAAAGTCCCCAAATGAAAACTCAGGGGAACCTCAATGTATATAAAAAATCTATACGGCTAAGTATAAGTTAATATTTAGTTTTTACTTTGCCGTTTTAATATATCAATGCAAGTATGACTTTTGTTTTCCGTTGAGTTTCTGTTCTACTCTTTAAGTCTTTTTCATGCTTTATTTTTCAAGGTTTTAGTTTTACCTCTGAGTTTTGCATATAGAATGCTTTAGATTACTCGCACCTTTTCGTAATAGGCACGGTGTCATATAAAATGGGTGCCTTTTTGTAGTAGGCATAATTTGTGAAAGATGGCCCTTTCTGATCGACACTTAATGAAGAAGATGTCTCAACTTCATTTAGGTGTAATAATGCAATAGAGTGATAGGAATTTTTCACGTGTTTAAGAATGTTTCTGAGGAAAGTTTTTTCTTTGTTTGGACTTTCACAACATTTTACATGTGTTTGATTATCGTCTAAAACTCATGTTGCAACTGTTTTCTTTTAACAGATTTGATATACACTTGTATTTCGTAACTATTTTCTGTATGTAACAGCTTTTTTGAGTTAATACAACAGGGCAACTGTTTTTCGTTCGTAACAGTTTTTATTCAAATTGGGGTTTTCACCCGTAACTGTTTTTGTTGACAACAGTTTTCAATAAGCACGAGGGAAATGCTCTTACATCCGTAATTGTTTTACAGTTTTTGAACAAGTACAATGATTTTGATCTTTCATCTGTAACTTTTTTATTTGATAACAGTTTTCTATATGAGTACAAAGATTTCGTAACTGTTTTTAGTTACAACAATTTTGAATGAGTACAATGATGATGATCTTTTATCGATAACTGTTTTAAATAAGTACAAAGCTGTGCATTTCTTCCTCGTAGCTAACATTTTGCCTTTTAACCTGAACATGTTCGAAGGTTTTTTGGATTAGGCTTTGTGTTCGAGTCTTTGGCTCTTTCGATTTTGCTCGTATCACTTGGCTTGCTGGATAGATGGATCTTCAGGCTCGAGCTTTGACTTTTTGATAGTCTTTTTTGCTTCATTTTTGCCTTCCATACTGTATAGACCCCCAAGTGTTTGAGCTTTGAAGAATGAAATCTCGAGCACTTGACTATTCCTTCCTTGTGGTCCTTTTCCTGAAAAGGAAAAACATAAGGGACTCGAAGGTATATAATTTTAGATGATGACTGCTTAACCCTTTAAAATGTCCATGAGAAAGTGTAACCCTAGATCGGGAATTTAGTTATTTCCTCGCGTCTTTGCAGGTCTAATATCATCATCTGGTGATGGTTTAGCTTTATGCCTATCATCTAAAAAGGTTAGTAAAATTTCAAATGTTCAAAATAAAATCGAACATGTGATACCTGAACGGGCGTACTTCTTTTCCTTAAAAGTAGTACTTCTTCAAATGAATGCATTCCAACTTGTTGGTAGAATTCTGTCGTCCATAACTTCCAACTCGTAGGCGCCCTTCCCAGCTATGCCTCGAATTTTATAGGGTCCTTTCCAGTTTGGATTTAGCTTTCTTGCGCCTGCTTCTTTCGTTGATTGAAAGACTTTTTTGAGGACGAATTCCCCAATCTTGAAGTACCTGAAATGATCTTTACGGTTGTAATAACGGTCTATGATTTGTTTTTGAGATGCCATCCGTATCAGTGTTGCTTCTCTCCGTGGTTCGAGCAGGTCCAGGTTGGTCCTCAATTTATCTTTGTTTGCTTCCTCCACGGCTGTTGTCAGCCTTAAGCTTGGTTTGCCAATCTATACAGGTATTAAGGCTTCTGAGCCATAGACAAGTGCGAACAGAGTTTCTCCAGAGGCTGTTTTTGAAGTTGTCTTGTATGTCCATAGTATTGCTGGTAACTCATCAGGCCAGTTTCCTTTGGCTCTATCTAGCCGCTTCTTCAGATTGTTGATGATGACTTTATTCATTGACTCAGCCTGACCGTTAGCCACGGGATGGTATGGCATTGAAGTGATCTGTTTAATTTTCCAGCTTTCGAAGAATTATGTGATTTGGGAGCCTATGAATTATGGGCCATTATCACACATGATCTCCTTCAGTATCCCAAAGCGGCCTATTACGTTTCTCCATAAGAAACTTTTAACTTCCTTTTCTCGCGCCTGTTTGAATGCTTCTGCCTCTACCATTTTGTAAAATAGTCTGTTAGCACAAGCAAAAACCGTACCTGTCCTTTAGCTGTGGGAAGAGGTCCCATTATGTCCATCCCCCATTTCATGAAGGTCCATGGGGATATTATGGGATGTAATAATTCCGCTGGTCTATGCATGTTATTGGTAAACCTTTGGCACCTGTCGCATTTGGACACGAATTCCTCGGCCTCTTCTTCCATCTTAGGCCAATAATATCCAACTCTGTTGCGAGGTTAGCTAATGCATCTGCTTCAGCATTTTCCTCTCTAGGTATTTGTACTACCCTCCATGTTTTGAATTGTCTCACGAGCTCTCGTGCCTTTTCCAAATATTGTAGCATCCGAGTCTCTCGAGCGATGTAAGTCCCCTGCATCTGATTTACTACGAGTTGGGAATCTCTTTTGATCACGATTTGCTAAATTGAAAGCTCTCGTGCAAGTTCTAATCCTGCAATAACAGCTTCGTAATCTGCCTCATTGTTAGTTATAGGATAATATTTGATAGCCTGCCGTGTCTTTTCACCCGTAGGTGATATTAAGACTATGCCTAAGCCGGAACCTTTTATATTAGAAGAACTATCGGTAAATAGGGTCCATAGACCCGGATTAACACCGTTGAAGAGTTGTAGCTCTTTCCCCACTTCAGATACAATGTTATTACTAAAATCAGCGACAAAATCAGCTAATATTTGAGACTTGATTGTAGTCCTAGGCCGATATATTATTTCATGCTCACTTAATTCTATGGCCCACTTGGCTAATCTTCCTAATAGTTCTTGTTTATGCGGTATGTTTCTTAATGGATACAAGGTCACAACTGTGATTGGATGATATTGAAAGTATGGCCTTAATTTTCTAGATGCCATGATTAGAGCTAAGGCTAACTTTTCTAGATGTGGATATCTAGTTTCAGCATCCAGTAGTGTCTTGCTTACATAATAAATAGGAGATTATTTACCTTTATTCTCCCTTACAATTACTGCACTTACATCAATTTTCGAGACAACAAGGTAGACCTATAGCCGCTCCCCCTCCTTCGGCTTTGACAGCAACGGAAGTTTTGATAGGTAAGCCTTTAGGTCTTTGAGATCCTGTTTACATTCTTCAGTCCATTCGAGCCGGCTTTGCTTTTTGAGAACTGCAAAGAATTTGAAACTTTTCTCGGAAGATTTGGAAATAAATCTTCCTAAGGATGCAATTCTTCTCGTTAGTCTTTGAACTTCTTTTTTATTTATAAGTACATCAGGTATTTCTTCTATAACCTTAATTTGATTAGGATTTACCTCTATTCCCCTGTTTGATAACCCAAGAATTTACCTGATTCCACGCCAAAAGCGCATTTTTCTGGATTAAGCTTCGTATTATACCTGTGTAAAATGTCAAAGGTAATAGAGAGGTGATGGAAATGGTTTTCCGCCCGTGTTGATTTTACTAGCATGTCATCAATGTAAACTTCCATTGTTTTTCCTAGATGTTCCTAGAACATCTTGTTCACTAGCCTTTGATATGTGGCTCCAGCATTTTTTAAGCCAAAAGGCATGACTTTATAACAATAAGTCCCCCTGCTTGTAATAAATGAGGTTTTTTCCTCATCTGAGGGATCCATTTTAATCTGGTTATAACCAGAATACGCATCTAGAAAGCTTAACAATTCATGACCAGTGGTGGCATCAATCATTTGATCTATATATGATAATGGGAATGAATCTTTGGGGCATGCTTTATTTAAGTCAGTATAATCTATGCATACTCTCCATTTTCCATTCTTTTTAGGTACTACCACAGTGTTAGCTAGCCAGTTAGGGTACGTTACCTCTCTTATTGAACCAATATTTAAGAGTTTCCGTACCTCTTAGTCAATCACTTGGTTCTTGAATGGTCCTTGCTTTCTTTTCTTCTCTTCTACCAAGACTCAGCCTCGTGCCTATGTACACTTTCTGTTCAGGCTTTCGTTCAGACAATGGAACAGCTTTGAGCTCTTCCGTGATTGTTTTGATATGCTCTTTTTCCTCCGGTTCATGAATGACATCCGGTCTGGAATCTACATCCATGTGGTCCAATGCCTCTTCCGTGGTGACTTGATTCACTTTCTCGTAAGTATTTTCTTTCGTATCTGTTTCAGCAGTAATACCTTCCGTCCCTATTTGGGTAGTAATTTCTTCCATGCCCGTTTGGGTGGTGTCACCTGCTTAGGAGACTTCCTTATCCCTTGATTCTTTCACCTCTACTTTTTCGTTGTAGTGTACCACGAAATTTATATTTCCCGCGGTTTGCTGATCGCCTATAATTTTCTGAATCCCCCATCAGAGGGGAATTTAATTACCTGATGCAAGGTGGAGGGTATTGCTTTCATGTCGTAGATCCATGGTCTTCCCACGATTACGTTATAAGTCATGCCGGTATCGATGACTTGGAACCTGGTACTTTTGATCACTCCCGCAGCATAAGTGCTAAGCTCAATTTCTCGTTTTGTTATAACCGTAGAGTTATCAAATCCTGACATGGCTCGTGCCTTTGGGATTACTTGATTCCCCAATAGCATTTCTTCCACGAGTCTTAGCAAAATTATATTGACTGAACTACCTGGATCAATCAACACTCTTTTTATGTTAGTGTAATGAATAAGTAAAGATATTACCAGAGCACCGTTGTGAGGAAGCATTAATCCGCCGATATCTGCATTATCGAAGGTTATATCGTCTGCTTCCAGATTTTCACGAACCCGTTTTCGGGGTGTAATTGTGAACTTCGTGGTTGTTTTGCAGTCCACTCTGTTTACTTCTTCACCTCCGTGTATCATGTTGACGGTTTGTTTTGGAGATAGAGGTTTTGGGGGCTCCTGCATGTTCTCCATGTATGCCTGTTTACCTTTTTCACTAAACAATTCTGTCAAATAGCCCTGTTTCAGTAATTGTTCTACTTCACCTTGCAAAAAACTGCAATCGGCAGTTCTGTGTCCATGATCATTATGGAATTCACACCAGAGATCTGGGTTCCTCTTATTCGGATTCAACCTCATCTCTTTGGGCCATCGAACCTTATCACCCAAATTTCTGAACACTGAAATTAGTTCGGAGGTACTTACATTAAAGGTATGATCCCCAATTCGCGCATTACCTCTAGGTCGTTTCTTGATCCCTTCTGGATCTAGATGAGGATGAGCCCACATCTCTGCTTGGTGGTCCATAATCTAACCTGGTGTTTTCGAACCTGGGACGAGTTTCACGTCCCGATGGTCCCAAGTAAGGATCGTGCCTGTTTTTATCTGATCTCCTGTCTGATTCTGAACGTATGGATATGGTATACTCTTCCTCTTTCGGACGAGCAATGTTATATTCTTCTACTCGAAGTTTAGTACTATACATGTTATAAACATCGTTCCACATTGTAGCTGGGAATTCTCTCAAGCTTTCCTTGAGTCTTCTCGTGACTTCTGAGCTTTTGTCATTTAGATTACTTGAGAATGCCATGGATTCCCAATTATCAGGCACCCTTGGTAGTTGCATTCTTTCTCGTTGAAACATGTCTACAAATTCACAAAGTAGTTCCGTGTCTCCTTGTTTTATTTTGAAGATGTCCTCCATCCTTTTCTCGACTTTTTGCGTACTGGAGTGTGCCTTTATGAAAGAATCTACAAGCTCAGCAAAAGAATCAATAGGGTTTTCAGGGAGAAGAGAATACTAGGTTAGCGCCCCTTTGGTAAGTGTTTCTCCAAACTTTTTAACTAGGACCGAATCAATTTCTTGTTTTGTTAAGTCGTTGCCCTTCACTCCGGTGGTAAAATCAGTTACATGGTCGCGTGGGTCGATTGTCCCGTCATATTTAGGTACGTCAGACATTTTAAACTTCTTTGGAATGGGTACGGGTGTTGCGCTTGGTTTCTAAGGTGGTTGATAATATCTATCAACGTCAATGCCTTTGATAACAGGTGGTACTCCAGGAATTTGTTCGATTCGATCATTTTGTTCCTTCACCTGTTTCTGCAAAGGTAGTAATAAAGTTTGTAATTCGGAGTTATTAGACATACCTGGTCTCGCTTCAAGAGATTCATTAGGAGTATCTCCCCTTCCTGAGTTTGCCAACCCAGATTGAGGATTTTCCATGGTGATGGTATTATTAGGGGGTGGTGTCGGTGGGGCAGGTAATACTGCCGGTAATCCCCTCGCAAATTCTTGAAAAGCTTGGCTCACATACTCTACAATCATTTGCTTTACCCGATCTTGTTCCACCATTTGATCATTATTATCATTGTTGTTATTGGATCTTTCTGGGGATTGTTCTTTTGAACCACGTGCGGTTCCAGAAGGCGATGGAACTGGGGTTCCATTCCTTTGCTGGTTGTTGTCGTTGGAGTTCGACATAGTTCAAAGGATATAGCTTGAAAAGAAAACAAAGATTATCAGATTCCCGGTAACGGAACCAATTTATTTAACCAAAGAATTGGATTTTTTGCCCAAATCTATTTTAAGAAGAACACGGGTTTCTGATAACCAAAGAATAAGATTATAACTGTAGGCAAACTTGTAAATGGAAAGCAGTAAGATGCACAAAAAGTAAGTAGATTGCAATAGTAGTTCGAATGTTTTTTTCTCCCTTTACAGTTTATATTTTTCTCCTTTATATAGGGAATTTCCTAACATAACGTCTACCTTTTTTGGTGATTGAGAATTAATGACTAATAATGACTCTAATGTAACGTTACAATGAATCAACCGTAACTGTTGAGTGAATGTTGTGTAACGTATAGATCTCTAATTTGAAGATCTCTGAATCTGCCCTTTATTCTGTCAAAATACACTTTTGACTGTGTCTCTTCATCTTCTCAATCAGGTTGAGACTTCCGTAGCTAATTAACACATGGATGTGATTTGTCATGCCTCTTGCCTCGTACCTCTTCTTAGAGTCCCGTTCAGTTGTCGTGTCTTCATTGCTCCACGTAGACTACTGAGTCATCAAGATTTATTATACGTGTGAAGCTCTTTTTTTACCAATACAGCATTATGAAAGCCTGAGGCTCGACATGGAAGCCTTAGAAGAAGAAAAGAGTACCTTGGAGCAGAAGATGAGAGTTGTGGTTGCGGAGTTGGCAGTGGAGAAGGCTTCTTCTAACCAAGCGGACAAAGACAAGAGCATTCTTGAGTTTTCGTTTGTTGAGCAATTATCCCATGCCTCAGAAGAAGTTAGGAGCTTCAAAGCCTGGCTAGAGCAGAAGAAGGAATACTCAGGCGAGCCTGTGACGTCATTCACCCAGACTCAGGAGGATCTTCACGTTGCTTTAGACAAAATCCAATCTCTGGAAGAGCCAATTGTACCTTTGAGGGCTACCCATGAAGCTGATGAAGTTGAGAAGGATGGGTTGAGCTAAGCTTCAGATATGGGAGAGAGATTATGAAATTCTCGAAGAGGCGGTAGCTGTCAATGTTAGTTGGGCGTACATGAATTCTCGCCTAGATACATTGACGGAAATGAGTCGGGGAGATTTCGACCTTAACACTAAAATTGTTAAAATCAAGGAAGCCATGGAAAGGATCAACAATGTTTGAATCTTTTCCCACCTGAAGGTGAGACTCCTGCTCTCCGAGCCTCTTCGTCCCAAGCTGCTCTTACTCCTTCTGTTGATGAAAAAGTCAATCCCCCTCCTCAAGAAGATTAAGATGTTGATTCACCCCCTTTTTTTTTATCCTTGTCTCAATTGGTGGTTACCCCCAGTCCCATTGGGGGTAAATTTGGATCTCTTTAAAGTCCCCAAATGACAATTTAGGGGCACCTCAATGTATAAAAAAAAAATCTATATGGCTAAGTATATGTTAATACTTAGTTTTTACTTAGCCGTTTTAATATATTAATGCAAGTATGACTTTTGTTTTCCGTTGAGTTTCTGTTCTACTCTTTAAGTCTTTTGCATGATTTATTTTTCGAGATTTTAATTTTACCTCTGAGTTTTTCGTAGAATGCTTTAGATTACTCGCACCTTTTCATAATAGCCACGGTGTCATATAAAATGTGTGCCTTTTTGTAGTAGGCATAATTTGTGAAAGAGGTCTCTTTCTGATCGACACTTAATGAAGAAGACGTCTCAACTTCATAAAGGTGTAATAATGCAATAGAGTGATAGGAATTTTTCACATGTTTAAGAATGTTTCTGAGGAAAGTTTTATTTGTTTGGACTTCCACAACATTTTACACGTGTTTGATTATCGTCTAAAACTAATGTTGCAACTGTTTTCTTTTAGCAGATTTGATATACACTTGTATTTTGTAACTGTTTTCTGTATGTAACAGTTTTTTCTAGTTAATACAAGAGAGCAATTATTTTTCGTTAGTAACAGTTTTTATTCAAGTTGGGGTTTTACCCGTAACTGTTTTTGTTGACAACAATTTTCAATAAGCATGAGGGAAATGCTCTTACATCTGTAACTGTTTTATTTGATAACAGTTTTTTGAACAAGTACAAGGATTTAGATCTTTCATCCGTAAGTGTTTTGAATAAGTACAAAGATGCGCATTTCTTCCTTGTAGCTAACATTTTTCCTTTTAACCTGAACATGTTCGAAGGTTTTTTGGATTAGGCTTTGTGTTTGAGTCTTTAGCTCTTTCGATTTTGCTCGTATCACTTGACTTGTTGGATAGATGGATCTTGAGGCTCGAGCTTTGACTTTTTGATAGTCTTTTTTTCTTCGTCTTTGCCTTCGATACTGTATAGTACCCCAAGTGTTTGAGCTTTGAAGAATGAAATCTCGAGCACTTGACTATTCCTTCCTTGT
>MDKI01092244.1:0-39461 GCA_005239505.1 Nicotiana paniculata | reverse complement strand
ATATATATATATATATATATATATATATATATATATAGGAAGTAACAATTTGATGAGAATTTTGATCATAAAATCTCAAAATCATTCGAAGAGTCCTTTAGAGTTGATTACTTTATACATAGTAGACGAGACTATTTTTTCACTTCAAAATAGATTTTAACAATTCGAAGCATATGAAAATACTTTTGGTTTTCTATTTAGCGGTAAAAATTAAGAACACTAGATGATGAAAATTTGAAAAAATACTGCTTTAATGTTGAATGTTCCTTAAAGCATACTAATCAATTCGATATTGATGGTTTAGATTTATTTTTAGAATTAAAAATATTAAGAAAAATAGTATAATTAGAGGATAACATAATTGATACACTAAGTCAAATAAAAAAATTGATTCCTTTTTTTTCCAATGCCTATATTACTTATGGGATAATGTTAATAACTATTGTTTCCGTCGTTTCAGCAGAAAGAAATTTTCAACATTAAAATTAATAAAATCTCACCTAAGATCAACAATGTCTCAATAAAGGCTAAATGGGTTAGTTGTATTGTCAATTAAGAAACACTTATTAGGAGTTATTGATTATAAGAAAATTATTAATAACTTTGTATCTAAGAAACGCTAGAAAAAATAGACTTCAAATAAAGAAATAATTTTTTTTTACAAAAAGTTAAGGCCCCTCGTAAAATTTGGCTTTAGGCCACAAAACTCGTTGGACCGCCCCTACTAGGCATGCACGGATTTTTTCATTTGGGGCTACGCCATCTCGAGCCCAAAAACGCACGTACCCATGTGAACTTGGTCATGCCTTATAAAGCTCATCACTTTCTCTCTCATTCCGATGTGAGATTCGTCTAAGGTTACATTCGCACCCTTCTTTAGAAGTTTGCTAGTCTAGAAGCCTGTCAGTCCTACTTGACCTGCCCTCATCATCCCGCCCTCCGTAATGGGCATCACATTCACCCCTCCTGGGACTCAGTGTCCTCGCTCAGGATTGCCGCACCACCTGTCGGCTCTGATACCATATTTGTCACGATCCAAGCCTATGATATGTATTGTCCGCTTTGGGCCTAGACCCGTACGTGTTTGTCTTTTTTGGGCAATGTCACCTCAAGCCTCAAAAGTGCACGTACCACGTGAACTTGTGTCATGCCTTACAAAGCTCTTCACTTCGTCTCCCATCTGATCTAAAGTGACATGTGCACCTCTTCTTTAAAGGTAAGCTTAGAAGCCTGTCAGTCCTACTTGATCAACCCTCCGTCGTAGGCATCACAGTAGTACTGTTACATAAATTTTAAATATGGTTCCTTCTCAACAAACAAAGGAATAGATGTTCCAATTCAATAACAGAAACTAATGTGTTGCCCCTCGTACAAAAAATAGTTATCTGAATTCTTGCACAATATTAACTGTGTTGAATCTCACACGCAGAACCCCGCGACATTCTTTCATTTGCTAGTAATAAACTAAAATCCATGTAGTATGAGAGTTTGTTATGCAATGATAAAAATGATAACACTAGAAATGAATTTCATTGCCCCATTCAGGGGCGGATCCACCCTTATGGGTGTGGTGGTATGGCACTCGCTCGGTTGGTAAAATTATCGTATATTTATGTATAAAAAAATTTAAACTACGTTAAATATATGATCCTGTCACCCCCATCCACAAACTAGACAAATGTGTCATGACTGATAGACCTTTTTGAAAGCTTTTCTCGTGTATAAAATTCAAGTTAAAATTTATTTTGAACCTTGTCTGACTTTTCCTTTTCGTTGTGCTTTTTATTTCTTTTCTCCCAATCATTTTCCTTTTTGGCTACCTCCCAATTTTCTATTTGTCGTTTATTATTTGTATTTTTTCCTCTATTCTATTACATTATATATGATATTTAGAAAGAACACTCAAACAAAAACCTCCAAAATTTAAAAATTTCATAAAATAAGCATTTTTTTTAATCTCAACTCTTTCTTCTTTCAAAATCAAAAAAACTTGAGTCTTGATTTAGATTGAGATCAAAACTAATTTATAATTTCTTTTTTTTTATAACATAAAAATTTGTGTTATTCTACGATTGGTAAATACAATTTAAATCTCTTTAATAATAAATTATGATGAATATTTCGCAAGCATTAGATTTATGATTTTAAGTTTTGAGATCTTGTAGTTTATCTAATTCCGCATTTACTTATGGGGTATAATTTATCTATTGAAGATGTTTCTTTTTTTCTTATTCTGATTGGTGGAGTTCCCTTATTAAAGATTTTATTTTACTTGTGCAAATTTATTTTTCGCGTACAAAAAAAATGTAGTTCCCTATTGATTTTACTTGTATTATTAATAATAAAAGTGTGATTCCTTCTTTAAAATGTTAATTATATTTTCTTCTTAATGTGTGAGATGTAATTTTCATACGACAATAATAACATATATACCCAATGAAATTTCATAAGCAGGATCTGAAAAATTGATGTAATTTTTATATTTGCAAATAAAGTGCTTATTAAATTGCGCAAATAAACTAAAAAATGAATCGGACAATCATTCCGAACAAACTATATATTAGTAGTTATTATAAGGTGTACATTAAAGAAAATTTTGGCACCCGCCACCTTTAAATTCTAGATCCGCCTGTGGTCCCATTGGTTGATAAATGGCCAACTAATGCTTAGTGACAAAATCAAGGTGTCTACTTTTAAACATTTGCAAAGAATTTTCAGAATTCTGCATTAGAACAAACTGTGTATCAAGAAGTTATAGGAATAACAATTTGTCAAACAGGATAAGTATCCATCAATGATTTCCATAGTGCTTAATTGTTCTCTTTGTCTTTTCCTTTTGAAGAAAGCAAAGATGATTCAAGAACCACATCTCTGTTGCAAACAGATTTATTCTCAACCAGTGGACTTCTCTTATGAGGAAAGCTCTTTCTCTGTTTAAGCTGTGTTTCTTCTCCATCTTTCAAATCAATTAGCTCCATGTATCTACTCAAATCATTAACTTCATTTTCTTGCTCTCTTAACTTTGAAAGGCCACTGATTCCCTCGTCCCGAGACGGGGTTAAATGGAGTGACACGGACAATGAGGATTTATATAGCCGACCCCGACTTGCTTGGGATTGAGGCATAGGTATTGTTGTTGTACTGACCGCCTTGTCAGCTTTTGTCACCATTCTTTCACTTCTTACCTTAGTCTTTAATATCTCCTTTACTACTAGTCTCTTATCTTCCCTCAAGCTGGAGTTGACTCCAACTCTCCTCAACTTTGAGCAAACTTTACTGTCAATCTCCAAAGATAGATCAGTTTGATGCTCAAAAGGTATATCGGATCCATCTTTTCGCCTATGCAAAGGTGCAGCATATCGAGGCTCAACTGGCGAACTTCTAGCTCGTTTAACTTTACTTGATGCTTCAGCACTTTTACTTATACTTGCTGCTATTCCTTGCTTCTGTGATTGATACAAATTTCTGTCTAAAGTTGGCACAAATGACTTATCCTGTAAAAAAATAAGTAACGATTCGCCTAGTTTATATCATATGCCTCTGTGCTTATAATTACATATGAATACAAAAACCAACCTCATCGAAGAATCCATTTTTTGGTGATGGCATGCGAAGACCGGATGGTTGGGAGTTCATCCTTGGTACTGAAGCAACAGCTCCTATAAGTTGACTTGACGACGATACGTTCTGATTTGGTCCAAATGTCAAACTAAAACCAAATTTTGAATCACTATGAGCTTGAGTGCTTGAAGTTGAAGACGGTGATTCCACGAACCAGCTACATGTAGTACTGAGAGGTGGTTTATTAGAGGAATGATGAATTCTCACAGAGGAACTAAGAAGATTTTTAAAACTTCTACTCTTTGTAGATGATCTTGTTGGTGTAATTGAGCTCGAAATAGAGGCCGAGAGTTCACTCTTTCTGGTTTCTCTTCTTTTCCTAGCATAAGCAGAGGTCTTATATGAAGGACAAGAGGTGATTGATGAAACTGGATGAGCGATCTTCTGCGATGACAAAGAGCGAGTAGTAGTAGAATTCGACACCATTAAATCTTGTCCTACAAAGCAGTGACGAAGTCAGAATTTTCATTAAGGGGCGTCAAAAAATAAAGAAACTCACAGAGAAGCAGAAGAGGAGTCAATATATAGTGTAAAACAATCTCATTTGCTAAGAGAAGTTTCTATATGCATGGCTCTTACCAGTTCTAGTCGTCTTCTTGCCTCCCAAATCTGCAATGTACATTTCTGGTGTTGATTTGCTTTGCCAAGACGAGTCACTTCTCGTCGCACGTGGAGGAGCTTGTGAATTGCACTCTCTTCTTTTACAAGTTTGCTAAGAAACACGAGAGCTCGATTCAGATCCTCCATTGTACTATGGATTTTATCTAATATCCACTGACTGTGTAAATGAATTTATATACAATTCATGTAATTTAACTTGCTGTAGAAGGTTATTTGCTTATTTTCAAGGTTACTTATAGTCTGATCCAATGGATAACGGCCAATTATCTTATATATTGTCGGTGTATAGAAGTTAAACCCTTATATTATGTGCCATTCTCCAGTACTAATAACATTCCACCACATATCCTACCCATAACTAAATCAGTTAAATAAACAACAGACAAAAGGCAGCATATGCTAGTGCTGCTTTGGTTGGAAAATGGTAAACAGAATATTAAGAGGACAGTTACTTCTCGTCTCGAAATTTTCTGTCTGGCTTGGTCAAAGTACCCAAAATTGTTTGACCAGATCCGATACGAACCCTACACCCACACCCATACTATTGTCGTGTCGACATGGGTGCGGCACCTAATCTGCCATGTCGGAGCAACTTAGCAGAGTAGTATACAAAAGCGTACGGCGTAAAATGGGAATCAGTTCATTTAACTATTTGAAGTGATGTATTTAGTAAATGAATATAACAACACTAACCTTTATATTACTTCTCTCTGCTTTGGAAACTGGCCTGCGATCGATCTGTCAATTAAAATTGGAGTGTTAATCCGTTAATGAACCACATAATTTAATGTCAACAGTGTCCTTATGTGACTAAACCTTGTCTCTGGAGCTAGTTTCAACATCTGAAATAGACTGTAGGTCTGGCGTTACATCTTCTAAGATGACAGGCAAGAGATTTTGCTCCTCTAATGTGTCAAACTCTTTATTCGCCAATGATAGTTCATGTGGATCCAGAAGACCTGTCAATCCATACAACAACAACAACCGTCTCTCAATTCCAGAAAATTGGAGAGCGTTATATGAATCCACAATGTTCATGTCGCTCCATTTAAACTCATCTCAATCCAATATAATATGAAATAAAAGTTAAGCACTAGAAGTTCTCTATAATTAAAGACTCCGAGAACTCATTTGACCTAAAGTAAGTGAACCAAAATGACTAAAACTTAATTCCAACTAATTGGTATTAGAGGCACCTAACATGTGCACAGAGCAACAACAACGACGACGGCGGCGACGGCGGCCAAGTAAAATCCCACAAAGTGGGGTCTGGGAGGGTAGTGTGTACGCAGACCTTACCCCTACCCCGATGGTGCAGAGAGGTTGTTTCCGATGGACACTCGGCTCAAGAAGACGGAAATAAAAAAAGAAGAGATAATTCATCAGTAACGCCAGCAGAAACCATAGAAATAGTAATAGATGAAATATTATGATAAAGATTTAAAAATAGAACCTGTACTAGTGAAGAAAGCATGATCCCAAGCTAAACTTTTTCGCAAGAAACTCGGTCTTCCTGGCTCAATAGATGCAGTAGGCAAATGCTCTAGCTCATTCTGTTGGTTCACTTTTGTTGTTTTAACTCTTTGGAATGAGGTTCTTGATAAATTTAAACCCCCATTTTCATTTATATTGTCCAAAGTTACTGCAGAAATGACATCAAGTGAAATTGTTTCAAACAACTCAGTACACTAATATTCTTCGTTCGTCGTACTATATAATTATAATATATGTTGCGGAATACCGGTGGTTAACTAAACTATCATACCAACAAGGGTTGTGGTGGAGTGGTAAGTACTCCTTCATCCTTAACCAGAGGTCTCTGAGTTCGAGCCTCTGGGTATGGAGTCGCCTTTGTTAGGGAGCTTTTTACCCCCAACGTAGGACTTTCCGGTGCGAATCCGGATTAATCGGGCCTCAAATGTGCGTACCGAATACCGAATGAGAAATAAAAAAAAAACTAAACTAGCATACAATCACACGCAAATAGAGAATGGTTACACAATTGCAAAGAGAATAAGGACCTGAAAGGCGAAGGTCTTCAAGAGAATCAAACAAAGGTGAAGCAATAAGACAATCTTCCTCTGAAGAAATATCAATGAGCTTAAGCTTTTCATAACTAAAACTTCTCTTTTTTTTCTCCCCTTCCACTTCCATTTTCAACTTCCCAAATCCCAAACTTTTACCGTGCATTTTTGCAACAAGCTATTTTCACGGCTTGAATCTGTAACCTTATAATTGCGTAGCGGCAACTTTTACCATTTCGCCAATACTCTTTCCAGGAAGAATTAAAGCCAAATTGAATAACTTGGTAGAGCTAATCCCTGTAAATAATGCTAGTGGTATTTCTACCTATGCCAAGTATAGATCTGAAAGGCAAATTAAAGTCTTAATGGAAAATTTGAAATTTGGAGAAATGGCAGCTGATAAAGATTTGTAACTGACTTCCAATATTTTAAACAAAATCAATAAAACTTATGATTTGCAGTTAATCACTTTCCATATAACATGAATTGGTTTTCTTACATTAATTAAAACCAATGTATCCTTCAACGTTTCCTTGATCAAAGCCTCCTGATAGTAGTTTTGAAATTCAAAATTTTCTTATTTGAATTATTTTAAACAAAACTAAGGTGATTTTTGAATTAGAAAAGGATTTTGATTTAATTTTAATTTTACTTTGATTTACTCTTTTCTTTTTTGTGAATGATTGAATTTGATTTTGGTTGTATTGATTTTCGGATTTCCATCGTTTTTTTTTTTTTTGGTATTTAGTATAGTTATTTCGTTTACAGAAAACAACACAAATTAGTATGTTTGACAAGAAAATAAAACAGCTGTTCTCGAGAAAAAGAGCATTTTGTTTTGGGAAAATTTCACATTAGAACAACGGGGATTCATGATTTTTAATTTTATAGCCTATATTTTAATTTACAATCAATTAACCCAAAAATAATATGCTAAAACTGAACATCCAACTCCAGTACGTTCTCAAAATAACTATTTAATTTTTAAAAAGGATTCCTCAAACATTTAAGTTAATATTTGAATCAGTAATTGTGACTCAAATATTAGTTCAACAAACAAAATCCATTTAGTGGTGAAAATTAGATTTTTAACAAGCTTAAACATGTTGGTTTAAATTCCGAATTTGATTTTGAGAGAAATTTAGAGTGGGTGTTATTTAGACTTGTTAGAAATAGTATGAGGAGGTTGTATATAAAATTTGAAGTCATTTCATGGAGATTTGGACTGGTTTTGAACAAGATTGCAACTGAAAATCGTGGAAGAAGTTCGTCTACAGACGCTTGTATAAATGTGTATAAACGTGTATAATCGTGTTTAAGATTTGTTTATACACTCAAATACACTATTATACATACTTATACAAAAAACTGACTTCGTCTTCTTCCTTCCGTCTTCTCTGAAATTTAATTCAAATCTTGCTCAAATCTACTCCAAATCACTTCAAATTTAAATTTTGAACTTCTTTTGATATTTTCAATCAATTGGAACAACACCCAATCCAAAAAACTAACAAAATAAAAAAAAAACCATTTTCGAAAGCAAAACTTTGAATGGTCTTCAATCGTGGACTTCTACTCTTCAATTTTCTTACATTGCAACCAGGTGACACAAGAGGAGAAGCAGAAAACATACAGTCCCTTGAAGCATATGTCGAGGATGTGAGAAGAAGAGAGCGAAAACAATGTTGTAAGAACACAAATTTAGTTCCACAACTTTTAGAAGCAATGATTGTAAGAACACATATTTTGAATTTGTTAGTGCTTTCAAAATATGTACAATATGGGCTAGGATGGGTAAACCTTAAAAACATGTGCCATTTTTTGTTATGGGGTGAAGTCATGTGTATTTTCTTGTAATTCTTTCTTTTGTTTTTTGTGTCATTTTTGTCCATTATATTCTCTCCGGTCCAAAATAAGTTATTTTTTGAAATCTACCTTTTAACATTAATTAGGAATAAAATTGACCATATTAACCTTTACTATCTCTTTACATAAACACTCATAACGCATACTCTAACACTATTTACTCCAAGAGCAATGTAGGAAAAAATAATTAATCCACTTAAGCGCTTATTCTTAAAATTTGAAAATTTCACTTATTTTGGATTACAAAAAAAAAGGGTCAAAAAATCACTTATTGTGAATCGGAGAAAGTAAACATGCTGAATTTGAGTAGAATGTCGAATTAATAGCTGAAAATGTTACGATATCAACATCAACGCTGATAAACTAGTGACAGTGATATCTAATCTAATACCTAAGAAATATGGTAGGATATTTACATTTAATTGACCATCAAGATTTTTGTGGTGAGGTGAATATCATTCTTTTCATCGGTAATTAATTTTGGGTTCGAATATTTAGAATTAAAAAAATTCTATCAGGGAGCAAAATTTTCCTTTAGTAGTTCTTATGTGCCGAATTTGGATTAGTCGAGCTCTAATACGAGTATAAAATATCGAGTTGAAGCCAGAAAAAATCTACATTTAATTGTGTTTCGACACGGCAAATTTTTTATGATACATCGACTTATTATTTAAGATGTACCCGATTTTGCTAACGTAGTGACTGTAGTTGCAAAAACTAATAGCCCATCTTTGATTTAATATTGTAGCTTTTTTCTTTCTTCTTTTTTAAGAAAAAATATATTAAGTATTACGTGCGGAGTTTAAAGATAATGTTGATTATAGTAGCACCTAACATATAGTGATTAATTCTTTCTATCACTTATTTGTTTTTTTTATTTTCTTTGGTTGCTTGTTGAGTCTCGTCAAGACCAAGAACCTTATATATTTGGGAAGAAAAAGAAAAAAAACAATTCGTGTTCACCAACCTTTTAATTTTATATCAATATATCTGTCTTATTTTTATATCTCAAAGGGGTCCAACCGATTACCAATTTGTGAATGATCTTATATAGCTCCAATTGTGGACTTCATACAGCAAATATACAATTGGCCAATGATTATTATTGAAATGTCCAACCAAAAAAAAGAAAAACTCATATACCATAGTGACATGTGTATTCTTGCATGCATATATATATATACACACACGTTTTGAAAAGGAATTATTTATTATTCGGAGTCGTCACTTAGAATTGAATTTTGGTGTTCCAAGTCACATTTTATTTGAATCCCCTTTCAAACGGATGGTTTGACTCTTATTTCATGGTCTACGAAAACAGAAGACCGAGTAAGGAATTCTGTTGACCGAGGGGAAGGTGTAAGGCACCCTTCGAGTCCCGTGGTTCTACCACGGTCGCTTTATTGATAAGGCTTAAATTAATTTTCAGCTATTCTTGTATTTTATTGATTATGGCTTATTTATTACGCTTAATTAATTATTATATTTTATTAATTGTGTTCACCAAGATGCAGAACGCACACAAGATAATTTTTGAAATTAAATGTTAAATCAAGATACGGAATGTACACATGATTATAACATAATTATTTTAAATCTAAAGGCATCGAGATGCGGAATGAGCACATGATCCTTTTATTATTTAATCATATCAATCCAAAATTCGGATATGAACACCTGGACTAATATTTAATGTACATCTAAAGTTTTTCTAATGTTTTAGAGTATTTCATTTGTTTTGTCTCTTTCAGATTCGAGACATCTATTTGTATAAAGTTATTATTATTACTTATTGCAACGAGTCTTAAATTAGTTCATGATTTATCTCGCTACCTTTATATATATATATATTTCTTTTTCTCATCCGATATTTGATAACCATCAAATACTCGATTACCAAGGCTCCAATTTGAGACCCTAGTAAAAAAAGAAGGTGAATTTACCAGTGACGGAGTCAGAATTTTGGTTAAGGAGTGTCAAAATATATAAAAGTAAATATATCAGGAAATTAAGGTGAGTCAACACATAGTATATATACATATAATTTATTTTTCACCTATTTACACGGTGTATTTTTTTCGCGAAGGAATGTCATTTGACACCCTCTTCCTATAAGGTGGCTCCACCATTGGAACTTACCACTGCACCAAACTACCACAACTTTTAATGTTCACATATGCTCTCTCCGTCCAAGTTCCATTATTGACTTGGCACACTTGTTAACAAATAATATGATAATTTTATTATATTTAACCCTAATTATTGTCATTGAAAACCTAAATTTGACCATTTTAAATCCAAAATATTGGGAAATGATTACAGTAAAATAGGTATAAGATGATAAATTATTCATTTGTATTTTAAACTGAACAAGTAAGAGTGAACATTTATTTTTAGAATGGTGGCTAAGTAAACTTAGAGGGAGGAAGCAGTATCATTTTCAAATGTTCTCTTACACACATTTAAGTTGCATTTGAAATCTTGTTTGTTCACCAAAACAGAAATAGATTTTTAAACAAATCAAAACATTTTCAGAAAACAAAACGTTCATTTGATTTCTGTTGGTCTTTAATTCCTACTAAAGAACAGTTTTTTAAATATTAATTATTTTATCAAAAAGTTAAAATTTCAAATATTTACCTATATTTCCCTCATTACTAATACAAAGGTTTGCTAAAAAAAAAAAGTAAACCAATATATAGAAGTTATTGTTTTCACCACTCCTTGTATAAAAGTTCAAGATACATGAAATAGGATAATTTATTAAATAAGGAAAGTTACTTGTGATTGAAAAATCTCCTAAAGAAAATAAGTATTCTGATTATTGATAAATTCTTACTAAGACACAATTATTGAGAATGTTTGACGCAATTAACCTAACCATTTATAACGAATCTTAACATATTCTATTCATTTCTTTTTTTCTTTTTGTTATTATATTAGTAAAATACTTTTCTGTGTTTGAAAACCTTCACCTTTTTTTCTGCTTAACCATCCGGGGATTCTCTATCATCTCTTTTCTTTTTCTTTTTTCGTTTCGTTTAATTGATCTATGTTATAGTGTTATACGATAATAAGATGGTTAGAAATCCTTTATTTTTTCAACCTAATCGCTCTTTTGACTTCGGAAAAAACTTTCTTTATCAATATACTGTTTCTTCTACACACACATCTCCATAATAGAAAATGGTAATAGTTAAGATTCATTAAAAAAATCGAGAATCCACTCATGGGACAAGAAACCCTTCCAGCATCAGGCACTAATAAATTTTTAACGTATAATTAGGCGTTAAACGATATATCCGATGTGGAAGTAGGCCAACATTTCTATTGGCAAATAGGGGGTTTCCAAGTACATGGCCAAGTACTTATTACACAAAGAACAAAATTCATTTCGACCCCGTTGTAGTTCTCAATCATTTCGTGGCACCGGGCGTGGTTGTGGTAGCTACTGGTCGGCTCGACTAATTCGAGTTCGTATTGCATATGACCTGTTAAAAGACAAGTGTTCCCTAGTCGAAATTTCTCCATTCTTAAGGCTCGAAAATTAACTTTATACTATTAAGTTCTGAAAATTATTTTAGTGAAAAAATAATTATATACGCAAACTTAAAGTATTTTGTAAAAAGAAAATTTAAGAAAACATTTTCGGAAATAAGAAAGTGAGCTTTTTAGTACGGGCCTAGCAAAAGAAAAATTGGGATAGAATTCTACAGGATCATTATCTACGCCTATTATACTATATACATTTTAGTGTTGTTATGTTTTTTCCTTGTTCATATCTATGGTTCGTAAAAGGAGTGAGAATTAAAATAAGGAGAAAAGGTGTTCACAAACTGTTGGCATGTTCAATCATGTGATAAATTGATCTATTTTTATTTCCAAATGAATAGTATATAAGAGGAAAAGTGATAGTATCATCCTTGTATTATCTAATGAGAAGTAAAAAGAAACAATAACAAAAAGAGCATTTATGAGGAGTTGCATAATCTTCAACAATTGACTAGAAGTTGTTTGGAGGTCACTTGGAGGATTCATGCAAAGAATATCATGTTTGGAGTCTTGAGAATTGAAGAATCAAGACATCAAGTCAAACCATGTGACACGGTTTCACCAACCGTTGGCTACGGTTCAAGAGGGACCTGAAGAGCTGAAGAATAAACACCAGAGGAGCTTGAGAGTAATCTTCTTCTACTTTCTTTATATATAAGGTTCTGATTTGTCGTTCTTGGGAGGCGATCACAAGGCCAACGAAAGGGCCAAGCAGTTTGTGGGGGCCAATTATTTTAATTATATTTTTTATGATTAATTTTTTTTCAAAAATATTGAATAACATAAGGTAAAAAGTATAAAATATTTATAAAAGATGAATGGATAATTGCTTACTCAAGGATTGCTAATACATATTGGCTAATTTATCGTATGCCATTAATATCTTCTTATCCTTTTTTTCATAATAAAACTTGTACCTTTTTTTTTTATTTAAATTCTCCTATAAAGTTTATTCTCTCAAAACAAGGACAAGAACAATTACATTGAATAAACAAAACAAAACTGTACATTCATTGTCATTACTATTGCTCAAGTTTTCAAGCACTCACATAATTATCAAAATTAATTAAAGCAGTTGTTGGAAACTAAATCAAGATTAATTAGTATTCCTAAGTTGTCTATGATTTAATATTTGGTAGTTTATTTAATTATGCCTAATTAGGATTCACAATCAAAATCATGTAGGAATAGGTTTTCTAGATTCTAGTCGATTTTGGTTTTGTAATATTATAAATAGAGGTGTTACTACATATATTCTATTGTGGAGAGGTAGTTATGATGTAGAGAGATTCAAAAGTTTATGCGTTGTGAAAAAACCTCCTACCACGTTCTCTCCCTAGTTTAATAAATTTTTTCTATATAGTCTTTGTTGAATTTTTTGCTTGTGCCTAAATTATTCTTGGGGTATTTCAATCCTTCAAATTGGTATCAGAGCTTGTGTGAGATCTTGTCAGAGCCTGTGAGATCCAATAAAAAAAATATGGATACTCTATTATCTAATTGTCCCGTTTTTGTGTTTGATGGCAAAAATAATTTTGAAACTTGGTATCAACAGATGAAGAATTTTTTTAAGGCTATTGGATTATGGTCCACCATTGATGAAGGATTTGAGGAACCCCCGGAAGGTACAACACTGATGGGTGATGCTGCTATGCAATTGGAGAAGAAGAAACATTTAAATTATAAGGCACATTGCTATCTCACTATCAAGGTTGAATTGCATGTATCTAAAAAATATTTGCATGCAAAGTCATCAAAGTAGGCTTGGACAATATTGGTGAAGTTATATCGAAGAGCTGTTGACATAAAGAAGGAGAAACTGCAAGAATTTAGGAGTCAATTTGAGTTGGCTTATATGAGACCAACATAGTATGTGAAAGAATATTTTATGAGAATTGAAGAAATGGTCAATGGTCTAAGGACCAATGGAGAAGTATTGGAAGAAGTTAAAATTATTGAAAAACTATTGCAGTCTCTCAGTTTAAAGTTTAACAACAAAAAAGTTATTCTTGAGCCTACTAAAGATCTTAGCACTCTCAAACTTGATGATATAGAAGGGGAATTGGTGCATACGGGATCATTGAATCAACAAAAATATGAGATATGGCATCGCAAGAAAATGATGATCAACCAAAAGGAAAAGAAGACACACCAATAATGGCGAAAATAAATCAAGAAGGCTAAAATTCAAAAAAAGAGGAGAAAGGAAGAGAAGGCATGTAATTTTTGTGGTGATAGAGATTGCATTGAAAGTGAAGAGAAGTCAATAATATTCAAATTGATCTGCCAAGAATTTCTGCGATTTTTAAAAAGGACGATTTGGTTACAAAAGATGCCCGTCCAAAGAGATTGATATTTTACAAGAAAAGTTATTTGATGATATTGAAGATGAACCTAGCAACGAAAAAAGCAAAATGATTCATCAAGAGAAAGTTTCTGATAATCTACCCAAGTTTGAGGCAAAATAACTTGGAATCAAGAACTACAACAGTGTATGATTATAGATATTGAAGATGCAATCAATTTTGTGCCATTGTTCTAGATTGCATATTTCAAGAAGCATGACACAATGTTTATTGGTGGCATTACTCTACAACTTATAAAATTGCCAATTGGAGTTGATTAGGTGTACAAGACTACCCATAAAGCAGTTGGAGAAGTCGATGGTTTCAAAGTAAAGAAAAAATATGTTGATGACATTTTGAAGGGAATTACCATGGTTAAAGCCAAATCATATATGGTCAATATTGAAGAGAAATTGAAGTTAACTGAAGATGATACTCGCGATTTTGTTGATGCAACATATTTTAGATAATTGGCATAAAGTCTAAGGTACTTGACTTCTACAAGGCTTGATGTTACTCATGACATGCTTAAATTTGAATATCTTGGTTCAAGGGAGGCTGTTAGAAACTAAACCAAGATTAATTAGTATTTCTAAGTTGTCTAGGATTTGATATTTGGTAGTTTATTTTATTTATGCCTAATTAGGATTAAATAAATTATGTTTGAACTTTTTCTTAGAAGCTTAATGCCTCTTAATAAAGTTTGGCTTAAGGCCACAATTTTTCTTGAGCCGCCCCTGGGCGATCAGATAGTGTTACGATTGTTGCTTGAGACGTTCACTTAGGGTTCTAGATTTTCTTTTATATTTGATTATTCAGACTATTTTGATTATCTTAATCAAATCTACTCATTATTTTTGCTTTAGTTATTGTTTCTCATATTCCGTTATTTTGTTTCTCTTGGATTATATCAATAAAGATAAAATAAAAAATGTATAAGTTAAATTATTCTAAATATAATTAATATCTAATGTTTTTAACTACTAGTAAGGAATAGTGTCACATAATGAAAGAGATAGAGTTAGAAATTTAATTCCTAAGTATACCATGCCACACTTATTGCTTTAAACTTTTAAATTCGTCAATATTATGTGGGATAAAAACAACTAAAACTCAAAGTAAATATTGACTTGAATTCACCTATCATGATAAATTTAACAATTCTTGTCATGAACATAAAAAATGATGTAGTTACTTTTCTCATGGTTAACAATTTTAATATCATTACCTATGTTACTATATTCCGATAATGTCCTGTCTTTTGGTTCTGTAACGACCCGGTCCGTCGTTACGTAGAACCTACATTATAATTGTTGTTACTGACTTGTCATAGGTTGGTTATTCTGTTATTGATGCGTTAGAGTGGATAGGCTTGGAATCGAACGGTTGTAGTGAGAGTTCAGTCATTTAGCCTTTAAAAATAGCATTAAAATGGAAAAAGTCAACTGAGAGTTGACTTATTGGTAACAACCTCAGAATGCGGATTTTATGGCTCGGATAGCTTCATTAGGTGATTTGGGACTTACGAGTGTGTTCAGAATAATTTTGTGATGTCCGTGTAGAATTATGCTTGAATTGGCGAAAGTTAATTTTTGATGATTTCCTGTCGGCAATGAAAAATAGGCTATCGAGGTCAGAATGGAATTCTGACAGTTGGAACAGGTTTTTAATGTCATTTTGAATATGTCTGCAAAATTTCAGGTCAATCGGAGTTTTTTTGGATAGTTTCGGCATCGTTGGTGGATTTTAGAAAATTGAAAGTTCATAGACTTGAATCCGATGTGATTTTGGTGTTTTGAAGTTATTTAGTGTTTTGAGAGTGCAACTAAGTTTGAATAATCATATGTGACGTGTTAGTATGTTTGGTTGGGGTCCCGACGGTCTCGGGATTGATTTTGGATGGTTAACGGGAAGTTCGGAGTTGAAAAAGTGCAGCAAGCAGCTGCTGGTTTTCTGGTTACTGATGTAACCGCACCTGCGGAAGAAGGATCGCGGGTGCGGGCCCGCAGGAGCGGGCAGTGGGTCGCAGGTGCGGTCTCGCAGGTGCGGAAACCCTGGGAAAAAATATAAATTAGACCTTCTGCGACCCTAACATATTTTTACACCATTTTTGTACGGACAGAGAGCTTTGGGGGCGATTTTTGAAGAGGGAAATCAATGTTCTTCATAGAGGTAAGTGTTTTGATCATTAAAACTCGTTTATGGGTGATTATAGAACATAATCTCAGCAATTAATTCATGAAAGTCAATAGAAAAAGGGGGTTTAGGGCTTGAGATTATGAGACCTTTAGGGGTCAATTTGAGGGGTCAATTTGAGGGGTCAAACGGACTCCGAATTTGATGTTCTTTATATGTACGGACTCGTGAGATGATGAAGAACAGTTTTGTATAAAAATTTCTGAGTTTCAGGACGCGGGCCCGGGGGTCGGATTTTGACCAATTTCGGGTTTTGAGCTAAAATTGATATCTTTCGATTGGAATTCGTTCCTTAAGCATAAATTGATGATAAAAAATCTGAACTTGATAGATTTGGAGCCTTTGGAAGTTGATTCGAGAGGCAAGCGCGTTGCGGAATAGTTCCGGGCTAGTTTTGAGGTAAGTAATGTCTTTAAATCCTGTCCTGAGGGTACGAAACCCCGAACTATGCACCCTTTCACGGGTTTTGAAATGCAAAGGTTGAAACTTTGGAAATATCTTCCTATTTAGGCGACTATTGAGTTGCTAAACCGGCTTTTAAGCCTATGCTTAATTAGTATTATTATATTATGATATGATTCGGGCTGTATGCCGTGTTTGGGGACTAGTGCCGATCTATTTTCTCCTTGGGGGTTGTGTTTACTATATTTTCCTCACTGATATATTATGATTTTCCACTCAGTCCTTCCCTGGTAAATTTTTTTGACACTCAGAGTATTTTGATACTATTTATTGAAAAATGAAACACTGTTTTGGGCCGAGAACCCGGTATATTTATGGCCTAAGGGCAAATTGAGTGTCTGACTGAGTGAGGATTTCAGGCCTATATTGTGAGGAGGCTTTCAGGACTTATGTTGTTATAGCGCTTGGGCTGTAGGAGCCTCTCCGGAGTCTGTACACATCCCCAGTGAGCGCAAGAACCTATTGAGTGATGATTATTGCCCGCGGGGCTGATATTGAGTGATGATTATTGCCCACGGGGCTGTTACTGAGTGATTGAGAGAATGCCTGAGGGGCAACTGCTACGAGAAATGATTTTGGCCCGAGGGGAAGACTTATGATGATTTTACTAAGTTTTCGAACTATGATTTACTTCGTTTTCAAACTGGTTTTTACTGAGAATTTTACTACTGATATTACACTTGTTTTCAAAGGATTTCTGGAAACTGATTTCGAACTTATTATTTGATGAATACTACAGGGTGACTTGGTGTTTTACTGGTTTTGTGAAATTGTGTATCAGTACTGTGTGTTTTATAGTTCCCAGACTGCGATTTATTTTCATTACTACTGAGTTGGCGTACTCATCATTACTCCCTGTGCCTCTGTGCACAGATTCAGGTGACGATCCGGAGCAGTAGCTGTCCTTGCTCGTAGCATCAGTTTACGGGATTTCGAGGTAGCTGCCCAGCGTCCACAGCTTCTCCATTTCCCTTACTTATTTAGTTTTAGCAATTGATTCGGAGACGTATATTATAGTATTAGCAGAGTTAGATTTATTTTATTCTTAGATGCTCATGACTATTGACTCCAGTCTTGAGAGGTTTTGTTTAGACTGTTAGACTATTATTGGGACGCTAAGACTTAATTACATTATTCTACACTATGGTTGCTGCTTATTATTAAATTGTGAACTTTTATAATTGAACAAATGCGTAGTAATGAGATGGTTGGCTAGCCTAGTTCCACGATAGGCGCCATCACGGCCTGGTAGGATTTGGAGTCGTGACAAGGTTGTATCAGAGCTCTAGGTTACATAGGACTCAACGGTCATGAGCAGTTTCAGTAGAGTCTTGCGGATCGGTACGGAAACGTCTGTACTTATCTTCGAGAGGCTGCAAAACTCTTAGGAAACATCTATATCTTTTTGAACTCTTTCGTTCCAATCTATTGATTATTGAAATCTAAACTTATGTTGCTTCATTCTCTCACAGATGGTGAGGACACACAATACCGATCAGGGTGACCAGGCACCAGCCAGACCCACAAGGGGTAGGGGTCGTGTTAGAGCTGGGGGACCTTCCCGTGCAACAGCCGGGAGAGTGCCACAGGATCCCCCTATCATTCAGGATTAGGTTCTCGCCGACATTGCTCTAGCGGGACATGCTCAGGCACCTGCTGTGCCTATTGTTATTCCGGGTCTTCAGGAGACCCTGGCTCAGATATTGACGGTGTGTTTCAGTTTAGCTCAGGCAGTGGCTATGACCACTACTGCCAATGCAGCTCAAGCCGGGGAGACAATCAAACTCTAGCTGCCCGGGCACCTGAGCCAGTTGTACGAGGTATTTAGGCACCAGGAGCAGCCCCAGATCAGCCAGCTGATCCGGTTCAGGGTTATTTGGTCCCTGCTATGCCTGAGGATGAGCAGTTCAGGTTGGAGAGGTTTAGCAGACTTCAGCCTCCGACTTTCAGTGGCATAGAGGGCGAGGATGCCCAAGGTTGTCTTGATAAATGTCAGAAGATGCTTCGTACTGCGGGTATTCTGGAGGCCAACGGGGTTTCACTTGCTACTTATCAGTTTGCTGGTGCTGCTTTTACTTGGTGGGAATCATTCGAGAGGCGTAGGCCGGTTGGTTCAGCACCGCTCACCTGGCGGCAGTTCTCCACGATCTTTTTGGAGAAATATGTTCCTCAGTCCCACAGAGAGGAGCAACGCAGGTAGTTTGAGCAGCTGCGCCAGGGAGAGTTATCGGTCACCCAGTATGAGATGAGGTATTCAAAGTTGGCTCGTCATGCTTCGGAGTTAGTCCCCACTAACAGGGAGCGTATCAGGATATTTGTGGATGGTCTCACACATCAACTTCGAATTTTGATGACCAGAGAGAGGGTGTCTGGAACCACGTTTGAGCAGGTTGTTGATATAGCTCGGGACATTGAGTCGGTTCGCAGGCAGGAGCATGAGGAGAGGGAGGATAAGAGGCCTCGAGGATCAAGTAATTTCAGTGGTGCTCCTCCCAGAGGGCAATTTCAGTTTAGTAGAGGTCGTCCATTTAGACCCCCACATCCAGCTCGCCCAGATTACAATGGTGTATCATTGGGGCAGGGCCCTCGCAATTCTCATCAAGAACGTTCATCTTTTAGTGCCCTTCCAGCTCAGAGCTCCGCCCGAGCATCATCTTATCAGGGTTCTTCCATGCATGGTTCGTCTGGTGGTTATCAGGGTGGCATAGGTCCTCGTTCGTTTTCATCTCCAGCTGTAGGTGGTTGTTATGAGTATGGAGAGTTCGGACATGGGTGGAGGAAGTGTCCCCATCGTCCTAGTAGTTCGTCCCAGCAGAGGGTTCAGCCCTCGGATTCAGCCCCAGTCACTTCACCACCTACCCAGGCAGCTAGGGGTGGTGGTCAGGCAGCTAGAGGCCGTCCTAGAGGAGGAGGTCAAGCAGGTGGAGGCCAGCCACGTATTTATGCACTTCCGACTAGGCCGGATGCGATGGCATTCGATGCGGTGATTACAGGTACTATTTCAGTTTGTCACACTGATGCTTTGGATTTATTTGACCCTGGTTCCACGTACTCTTATGTCTCATCCTATTTTGCTCATTTCCTGAATATGCCCCGTGTGTCTTTAGTTAAATCTGTTCATGTTTCGACTCAGGTGGGTGATACTATTATTGTGGACCGTGTGTATAGGTCGTGTCTTATATCTATTGGGGGTCTGGAGACCCGAGTGGACTTGATGTAACTCAGTATGGTCTATTTTGTTGTAATTCTGGGCATGGATTGGTTATCCCCATGTCATGCTATTCTTGATTGTCACGCTAAGACCGTGACCCTGGCTATGCCCGGAGTTCTGAGAGTTATGTGGAAAGGGTCTATAAAGCACGTGCCTAGCAGAGTGATTTCTTATTTAAAGGCTCAGCGTATGGTTGAGAAAGGGTGTGAGTCCTATCTTTCTTTTGTGAGGTATGTTAGTAGTGAGACTCCATCTGTTGATTCTGTTACTGTAGTCCATGATTTTCCGGACGTATTTCCTGCAGACCTGCCAGGCATGCCACTTGACAGGGATATTGATTTTGGTATTGACTTAGTGCCCGACACTCAGCCTATTTCTATTCCACCTTACCGTATGGAACCATCAAAGTTGAAAGATTTGAAGGAGCAGCTTCAGGAACTCTTAGAAATGGGGTTCATCCGACCTAGTGTGTCGCCTTGGAGTGTGTCGGTGTTGTTTGTGAAAAGGAAGGATGTCTCCATGCGTATGTGCATTGATTATAGACAGCTGAATAAGGTTACGGTGAAGAACCGATATCCTTTACCTCGTATTGATGACTTATTTGATAAGCTTCAGGGAGCTAAGGTGCTCTCCAAGACTAACTTAAGGTCTGGGTATCATCAACTGAAGATTCGGGATTCTGACATTCCGAAGACTGCTTTCAGGATCAGATACGATCATTATGAATTTCTGGTTATGTCATTTGGGCTGACCAATGCCCCAGCCGCGTTCATGAAATTGATGAACATCGTGTTTCAGCCTTACCTTGATTCGTTTGTCATTGTGTTCATTGATGACATCCTGGTTTATTCTCGTAGCCAAGAAGAGCATGCTCAGCTCTTGAGGGTTGTGTTACAAAGATTGAGGGAGGAGAAGCCTTATGCAAAGTTCTCCAAGTGTGAGTTTTGGCTTGGTTCAGTGGATTTCTTGGGGCACATGGTGTCTAGTGAGGGTATTCAGGTTGATCTGAAGAAGATTGAGGTGGTGCAGAGTTGGCCCAGACCGTCCTCAACTACTGAGATTCGGAGTTTCCTTGGTTTAGCGGGATATTACCGTCGTTTTGTGGAGGGATTCTCTTCTATTGCTTCACCATTGAATAGATTGACCCAGAAGGGTGCTCCATTCAGATGGTCTGTCGAGAGTGAGGAGAGCTTTCAGAAGCTCAAGTCAGCATTGACCACGACTCTGGTTTTGGTGTTGCCTACTGGTTCGGTTTCTTACACAGTCTATTGTGATGCTTCTAGAGTTGGTTTGAGAGCGGTGTTGATGCAGGACGGTAGGGTGGTTGCCTACTCGTTGAGACAGTTGAAGGTGCACGAGAAGAATTACCCAGTGCACGATCTTGACTTGGCTGGCATTGTTCATGCCTTAAAGATTTGGCGACATTACTTGTATGGGGTATAGTGTGAGATTTTCACTGATCAATGCAGTATCTGCTAAGGTAGAAGGACTTGAATTTGCGTCAGAGGAGATGGTTAGAGATTCTCAAGGATTATGATCTTACTATTTTGTATCACCCGGAGAAGGCCAATGTAGTGGCCGATGCCTTGAGTCGCAGAGCTGAGAGTTTGGGGAGTCTAGCTTACCTTTCAGCAGCAGAGCGACCGTTAGCACTTGATGTTCAGGCTTTAGCGGGACAGTTGGTGAGATTGGATTTGTCAGACCCTCCACGGGTGGTAGCTAGCATGGCTTCCTGGTCTTCTTTATTTGATCAGATTAAGGCACGACAGTATTATGACCGCCACTTGCTAGTTCTTTAGGATAGAGTTCGTCGGGGTGATGCCCGGGATGTGACTATTGGTGATGACGGAGTTAGGAGTATGCATGGCCGTATTTGCGTGTCCAATGTGGATGGTATTCGAGAGTTGATATTAGCAGAGGCTCATAGTTCACGGTATTCTAGCCATCCGGGTGCTGCGAAGATGTACCAGGATCTGAGACAACAGTTTAGTGGAGGCGGATGAAGAGAGATATCGTTGAGTATGTAGCACGGTGTCTCAATTGCCAGCAGATCAAGTATGAGCACCAGAGACCAGGTGGTTTACTTCAGAGATTAGATATTTCGGAGTGGAAGTGGGAGCAGATTACTATGGACTTCGTAGTCGGGCTTCCACGGACTTCGAAGGGTTTTGATGCTATTTGGGTCATTGTAGATAGATTGACCAAGTCCGCGCACTTCATTCCTGTCAGCATTTCTTATACTTCAGAGAAATTGGCTAGTATTTACATTAAGGAGATTGTCCGATTGCATGGAGTTCCGATTTTTTCTATTATTTCTGACAGGGGTACTCAGTTCACATCTCAGTTCTAGAGGGCCGTACAGAGAGGTATGGGTACTGATGTAGAGTTGAGCACTGCATTTCATCCTCAGACCGACGTGCAGTCGAACCGGACTATTCAGATTTTGGAGGACATGCTACGGGTTTGTGTGATTGATTTTGGTGGTTCATGGGATCAGTTTCTGCCACTAGCGGAGTTTGCATATAATAACAACTATCAGTCCAGCATTCAGATGGCCCCGTATGAGGCTTTATATGGTAGGAGGTGTAGATCTCCGGTTGGTTGGTTCGAGCCTGGTGAGGCTAAGTTATTGGGCACATATTTAATTCAGGATGCGTTGGAGAAGGTGAAGTTGATTCATGAGCAACTTCGCATGGCACAGTCTAGACACAAGAGTTATGCGGATCGGAAGGTCCGGGATGTGTCATTTATGGAAAGTGACAAGGTATTGCTGAGGGTATCACCCATGAAGGGTGTTATGAGGTTCGGAAAGAGAGGAAAGCTAAGTCCACGGTTTATTGGTCCTTTTGAGGTGCTTCAGAAGGTTGGAGAGGCGGCTTATAGACTTTCCTTGCCACCCAGTCTATTGAGTGTTCATCCAGTATTTCATGTGTCGATGCTCAGAAAATATGTTGGTGACCCGTCTCATGTGTTAGACTTCAGCATAGTTCATCTCGAGGGTAATATGTCATATGAGGTTGAGCCAGTAGCTATTTTAGCTCGCAACGTCAGAAAGTTGAGGTCTAAGGATATAGCAACAGTGAAGGTGCAGTGGGGAGGTCAGTCAGTGGAGGAGGCTACTTAAGAGACCGAGCGGGAGATGCATAGCAAATATCTCCACTTGTTTGAGACTTCAGGTATGTTTCTAGACTCGTTCGAGGACGAACGTTTGTTTAAGAGGGGGAGAATGTAACGACCCGGTCCGTCGTTACGTAGAAACTACATTATAATTGTTGTTATTGACTTGTCATAGGTTGGTTATTCTGTTATTGATGTGTTAGAGTGGATAGGATTGGAATCGAACGGTTGTAGTGAGAGTTCAGTCATTTAACCTTTAAAAATAGTCTTAAAATGGGAAAAGTCAACTGAGAGTTGACTTATTGGTAAACGATCTCGGAATGCAGATTTTATGGGTCGGATAGCTTCATTAGGTTATTTGGGACTTAGGAGTGTGTTCAGAATAATTTTGTGATGTCCGATGTAGAATTAGGCTTGAATTGGCGAAAGTTAGTTTTTGATGATTTCCGGTCGGTAGTGGAAAATAGGATATCGGGTTCGGAATGGAATTCCGAAAGTTGGAACAGGTTCGTAATATCATTTTGGATATGACTGCAAAATTTCAGGTCAATCGGAGTTGTTTTGGATAGTTTCGGCATCGTTGGTGAATTTTAGAAAATTGAAAGTTCTTAGGCTTGAATCCGATGTGATTTTGGTGTTTTGAAGTTATATTTAGTGTTTTGAGAGTGAAACTAAGTTTGAATGATCATATGTGACGTGTTAGTATGTTTGGTTGGGGTCCTGAGGGGCTCGGGATTGATTTCGGATGGTTAACGGGAAGTTCAGAGTTGAAAAAGTGCAGCAAGCAGCTGCTGGTTTTCTGGTTACTGATGTAACCGCACCTGCGGAAGAAGGATCGCAGGTGCGGACCCGCAGGAGAGGGCAGTGGGTCGCAGGTGCGGAAGGGTCGTAGGTGCGGTCTCGCAGGTGCAAGTAAGTGGGTCGCAGGTGCGGAAACCCTGGGCAAAAATATAAATTAGACCTTCCACGACCCTAACATCTTTTTACACCATTTTTGTACGGACAGAGAGCTTTGGGGGTGATTTTTGAAGAGGGAAATCAGTGTTCTTCATAAAGGTAAGTGTTTTGATCATTAAAACTCGTTTATGGGTGATTATAGAACATAATCTCAGCAATTAATTCATGAAAGTCAATAGAAAAAGGGGGTTTAGGGCTTGAGATTATGAGACGTTTAGGGGTCGATTTGAGGGGTCAAACGGACTCCGAATTCGATGTTATTTATATGTACGGACTCGTGAGATGATGAAGAATAATTTTGTATAAAAATTTTTGAGTTTTGGGACGCGGGCCCGGGGGTTAGATTTTGACCAATTTCGGGTTTTGAGCTAAAATTGATATCTTTCGATTGGAATTCGTTCCTTAAGCATAAATTGATGATAAGAAATCTGAACTTGATAGATTTGGAGCCTTCGGAAGTTGATTCGAGAGGCAAGCGCGTTGCAGAATAGTTCCAGACTAGTTTTGAGGTAAGTAATGTCTTTAAATCCTGTCCTGAGGGTATGAAACCCCGGACTATGCACCCTTTCACGGGTTTTGAAATGCAAAGGTTGAAACTTTGGAAATATTTTCCTATTTAGGCGACTATTGAGTTGCTAAACCGGCTTTTTAGCCTATGCTTAATTAGTATTATTATATTATGATATGATTCGGGCTGTAAGCCGTGTTTGGGGCATAGTGCCGATCTGTTTTCCTCTTGGGGGTTGTGTTTACTATATTTTCCTCACTGATATGTTATGATTTTTCACTCAGTCCTTCCCTGTTAAATTGTTTTGACACTCAGATTATTTTGATACTATTTCTTGAAAAATAAAACACTGTTTTGGGTCGAGAACCCGGTATGTTTATGGCCTAAGGACTAATTGAGAGTGTCTGACTGAGTGAGGCTCTCAGGCCTATATTGTGAGGAGGCTTTCAGGCCTTATGTTGTTATAGCGCTTGGGCTGTAGGAGCCCCTCCGGAGTCTGTACACACCCCTAGTGAGCGCAGGTACCTATTGAGTGATGATTATTGCCTAGTTCCACGATAGGCGCCATCACGGCCTGGTAGGATTTGGGGCCGTGACAAGTTCATATCACTAGTCATACTTAAAACTAATTAAATGATTTTGCCATGGAAAAAAAAGAAAGGGAAGTGCCTTCTCCTTCATTGATTGGTACATGTATTGGGTAATATTTAGAATTTATAGGTGGACATCTCTCAAGCATAAACATGACATTGGTAACAAGATCAAAATGAGTCAGCAGCCATATAATATCGAATAAAGACATGAGACTGGTATTATATAAATTCTGAGAATACAAAGATTGGAGGAATGAATTTGAAAACGAGACACAGGTTGAAAGAATAAAATTAAAGGGGCAACCATTACAGAAGATCTCAACATTTATTCCTACATTATCCAATCATTAAGATGGGTTTTTATTCATCTTTCAGAGGACGAGATTTGAGGACTTTGTCTCCTTAAATTTAATTATAAATAAAGGCATTTCTACTCATTGTAAGGACACCATCTACAAGAATTATCAAGAGAAAACTTTCTTCCTTTCATAGTTATATAGAAAAAGCATTGAGCTTTGTTATCAACTTCAATCCGGTGGATTACATCTTAAATTCATGATTGTTTCATTCTTTATAAATTTTTTATATTTGTCACGACCCAAAATCCAACACAGGTCGTGATGGCGCCCAACACCGGAATCAGGCAAGCCGGCAGTTGTTTACTAGTGAGATTATCCTTATTTGACATACCAACCCCACATATTCCCAAAGTTTTAGGCTTAGGTCATTTTAATAAAAGCGAAAACATTAACCAACTTAAGTAAATACAACCACAATGATCATGATCCAATATATACAGTCCCAAAATAAAGAGTCTACTATGGGCGTGCCAGGAACTAGTGTCATAAGTCAACAGGCGAACTAGTAGAATATACAAAAGATGATACAAACTGTACTTTTTTCTAAGAGAAAGTAGACAAAAATAAACAAAAGATAACTCCATAGCACTGCTGAGAATCGCCAAGGGAGGCAGCTCACAGTGGAGTCAGGTCTAGAATATACGTCAAGCTCCGGTCAGATAACCAGAAGCACCAGCCTCAGAACCTGTACAATTAAGTACAGAAGTGCAACATGAGTACATAAATATATATGTACCTAGTGTATCCTGCCTAACCTCGAAGAGGTAGTGACGAGAGGTCGACATGACACTCACTAAGGTCCAACAATATAATTTAACAGAATATAATGGAAGCAGTAGGCATGTAAAGACAATGAAGCAACAAGTATATATGTAAGGTACTGAAATCCAGGAAGAATACTGGGATAAATAAAACTATTACCACTTCACTTTTCCCCAAAATATCTGTCAGATCAATATCCATGAATTTAGTACCAAATAAACCATACGCAAGCAGGGTAAGGACAACCGGACGGAGTCATAAGATAGTCAAGCCTGTGCACTGCCGAGGATCGAACACCCGTACCAAAAGTGCACCTCTCCACAAAGTACTCACATCTATGCATTGCCGAGGATCGAACGGCCCATACCAAAAGTACATCTCTCAACCTCTCTATGCACTGCCGAGGATCGAACGGCCCGTACCAAAAGTTCATCTCTCAATCTGCCGTGGCATACGATCCGTTCCCATAAGAGTGGGGAAAATCTCACTCCGCTCGTGGAATGTAAATTGCGAAGCGGTCACATGCGCACACATTATTCCTTTTTAAAGAGAATACTTTTCAGTGAAGAATTTCTTACAAGTTTTTCTCAAATTTCATAACTTCGGGGAAATAAGCAACATGTAAAGTTAATTCATTAAGCATATACTTCATATCAAGTAAAACACAAGGCATGATGTGGGCCTAACTACCCGGACATAATAGTAATAGTCGCTACGTGCGGACTCTCGTCACTTTGTGCGTACGTAGCCCCCAAAAATTATCACATATAACATTTAAATCACCTAAGGGGACAATTCCTCCTTACAAGGTTAAAAAGGAGACTCACTTTGCGTCGAATTTACTCCCTGGACCGAGAACGCGCCCGAAACTCCGAACTCTACACCGGAGGACTCGAAACTAGCCAAATGTTATACAAATACATTAATTTATATTCAAGGCATGGAATTCTCCTATTATTTAGCCAAATTCACCATTCTTGAAGAAAATCTAAAATCCGACCCCGGTCCCGCATGCTCGGATTCCAATAATTCTCGAAGGAAACCCTCACCCAAAGCCTAAGGATCATTAATATACGATTTTGACTTGGGTCCATAGACAATTTACGGGTAAACTCTCAAATTATCGAAGCCCTAGGTTACTACCCAATTCTCAAATTTTCACTAATTATGTGATTAAACTTAACTAGGAATTCATGCATGAGGCTAATATTAGAGTAGAATTTACTTACCTTCAATAACCAAGTCGTTTGCCCCTCTAAAATGGTGGAAATCACCCCAAGGAAGAAGAAGAAGATGAGAAAAAATGAATTAAACCCGTGTATAAAAACACACTGCTTGAACAGTGTTTTCACACCTGCAGCTCGAGGACCGCACCTGCGAGCAAAGGCTCGCACCTGCGGAAATAGGCTGGGGAGCCTAGGCCCGCACATGTGGAGAGGAGACCGCACCTGCGGCTCCGCTCCTGCGAAACTCTGTCCGCACCTGCGAGAATTGGCCAGACCACTGGGGGTCGCACCTGCGAGGCTGGGATCGCAGGAGCGGTCCCGCACCTGCGACTGGTCAACCGCACCTGTGGTCACACCACAACAGGTGCACCAGCAGCTATTTCAGCTGGTTTTGGCCTCGTGTGGTGTCCGGGAGGAACCTGGGCCCACCCAAGCTCCTGTCCAAATATATCAACAAGTCTCAAATCATAATACGGACTCGCTCGAGCCTTCGGAACACCCAAAACAATGCTAAAACTCAAAATCACACCTCAAAACCCCAAGAACCAAACTCAGAAACTTTAAGTTTTCTAGACTTTGCTAACAACGCGCCGAACCGACCTATACTACTCGGAATGATACCAAATTTTGCAGGCAAGTCATGAATGATGTAACAGAACTATTCCCGGTCTCGGAATTCCGTTCGGACCTCGATAACACAAAACCACATCCAAAACCACAATAAGAACTTAAGGAATTTCGTATTTCAATATTGGGCGCCGAAATGCTCCCGGGTCATCAGAAACCCATTCCGAACATACGCCCAGGTCCAAAATGATCACATGAAGCTACCAGAACCGACGAAACTCGATTCCGAGGTCGTTTACCCAAAATGTTGACCGAAGTCAAACTTGGCCTTAAAGGCCTACCTTAAGAAACCACTTGTTCCTATAGCACTCTAAACACCTCCGAATCCCAGACCACCAGTCCCCGCAAGTCATAAATCATAAAAAAGCTGCTACGGGAAGTTTCATCTAGGGGAACGGGGTTCGATAACGCAAAATGACCGGTCGGGTCGTTACATTCTCCACCTCTTAAATAAACGTTCGTCCTCGAACGGGTCTAGAATCGTACCCGAAGTGCTGAATATGTGTGGATATCTGCTCCGCATGTCCTCCTCGGACTCCCAGGTCACCTCTTCAATTGATGGCCCTCCCACTGGACCTTTACGGTAGAAACTCTCTTGGACCTCAACTGGCGGTCCTGTTTATCAATAATAGCAACTGGCTCCTCCTCGTAGCCCAACCTCTCATCCAACTGAATAGTGCTGAAATCAACCACGTGAGAGAAGTCGGCGTGGTACCTCCGGAGCATGGATACATGAAAAACTAGATGCACTCCTGATAAACTGGGAGGCAAGGCCAGCTCATAAGCAACCTCCTCAACTCGCCTCAACACCTCGAATGAACCTATAAACCTCGGGCTCAATTTTCCCTTCTTCCCAAACCTCATATTAGCCTTCATAGGCGAGACTTTCAACAGGACCCTATCTACCTCCATAAATGATACATCACGCGCCCTCTGATCCGCGTAACTCTTCTGTCTGGACTGTGCTGTACGGAGCCTCTCCTAAATCAACTTCACTTTCTCCAAGGCATCCCTCACCAGGTCGGTGCCATATAAATTAGCCTCGCCAGGATCAAACCACCCGATAGGAGAATGACATCGCCGACCATACAAAGCCTCAAATGATGCCATCTCATTACTGGACTGATAGCTATTATTGTAAGCAAACTTGGCCAAAGGCAAGAACTGGTCCAACTGACTTCCGAAGTCAATCACACATTCCCTGAGCATGTCCTCCAATATCTGAATTGTACGCTCCGACTGACCATCAGTCTGAGGGTGAAATGTTGTTCTGAGGTCTATCTGGGTGCCCATCTCACTATGCAATGCTCTCCAGAAGTGCGAGGTGAACTGATGACCTCGATCTGATATAATGGACACTGGCACACCATGCAACCGGGCTATCTCCCGAATGTAGATCTGGGCCAACCTCTCAGAAGTATATGTAGTAGCTACTGGAATTAAATGCGCCGATTTGGTCAATCTATCCACAATGACCCAAACCGCGTCAACCTTCCGCACAATCCGACCACGAAGTCCATAGTGATGCGCTCCCATTTCCACTCATGAATGGGCATCTGCTGAAGTAGGCCTCCTGGCCTCTGGTGCTCATACTTCACCTGCTAGCAATTAAGACACCTAGTCACATACTCCACAATGTCCTTCTTCATCTACCTCCACCAGAAATGCTGCTTCAAGCCACGATACATCTTCGTAGCACCAGGATGAATAGAATATCGAGAACTGTGTGCCTCTTCTAGAATCATCTCCCTCAGGCCATCAACATTAGGAAGACATAAGCGGCCTGAAGTCTCAGATTACCATCCTCGCCAATAGCAGCCACCTTGTCCCTACCCTGAACCACTGTCTCATGAAGCTTTGCTAAGCACGGATCATAGAACTGCCGGGCCTTAATCTCCCCCAATAACGAAGACTGAGCAACCACATGTGCTAAAACTCGATGAGGATCTGAAAGTTCTAACCTCACTAGGCGATTGGCCAGGGACTGAATGTCCAAGGCTAGAGGCCTCTCCTCTGCTGCAATATAAGCCAAGCTACCCATACTTTCAACCTTCCTGCTCAAAGCATCTAACACCACATTTGTCTTGCCCAGGTGATAAAGAATGGTGATATCATAATATTTCAACAACTCAAGCCATCTGCGCTGCCTCAAATTAAGATCCTTCTGCTTGAACAAGTGCTGCAAGCTACGGTGGTCTGTATAAACCTCACAGGACACTCCATACAAGTTGTGCCTCCAAATCTTAGCGTGAACAATCGCCTCCAACTCCAAATCGTGCACAAGGTAATTCTTCTCATGAACCTTCAGCTGGCGTGAATCATAAGCAATAACTCTCCCCTCCTGCATCAATACACACCCCAAGCCAACACGTGAAGCTTCGCAATATACTGTGTACATCCTAAAATCGGAAGGCAATACTAGAACTGGTGCTGAGGTTAATGCTGTCTTGAGCTTCTAAAAGCTCGCCTCACACTCGTCAGACCATCGAAATGAGGCATTCTTCTGAGTCAATCTAGTCAATGGAGCTGCAATAGAAGAGAACCCCTCCACAAATCGGTGATAATAGCCTGCTAGGCCCAAAAATCTCCCGATCTCTGTAGCTGAAGTAGGACGCGACCAACTCTGAACTGCCTCGATCTTCTGAGGATCAACCTTGATACCCTCTCCGGATACCACATGCCCCAAAAATTCCACGGAATCCAACCAAAACTCAATCTTGGAGAACTTAGAATATAGCTTCTGTTCTCGCAAAACTGGAGCACAACTCTCAAATGTTGCTCGTGCTCCCCCAAGCTACGTGAGTAAATCAAAATGTCATCAATGAAGACAATGACAAAGGAATCAATATACGGCCTGGACACCCTATTCATCAAGTCCATGAATGATGCTGGGGCATTAGTCAAGACAAAGGACATCACCAGGAACTCATAATGGCTATATCTCGTCTGAAAAGCAGTCTTCGGAACATCTGAAGCCCGAATCCTCAACTGATGATACCCCGATGGCAAATCAATCTTAGAAAACACACGAGCACCCTGCAACTGGTCAAACAAATCATCGATGCGCGACAAGGGATACTTGTTCTTAATGGTAACCTTGTTCAACTGGAGGTAATCAATACACATTCGCATAGACCCATCCTTCTTCTTCACAAATAAAACTGGAGCACCCCACGGCGATACACTCAGTCTGATGAAACCTTTATCTAACAACTCCTCAAGCTGCTACTTCAACTCCTTCAACTCTTTCGGAGCCATAAGGTACGGAGGAATAGATATAGGCCGGGTGTCTAAAGCTAAATCAATGCAGAAATGAATATCACAGTTCGGAGGCATGCCCGGAAGATCCGAAGGAAATACATCCGCAAACTCTCAAACCACTGGCACTGAATCAATCGTCGGAGACTCGGTGGTGGTGTCTCGCACATAAGAGAAATAGGCTAGACAAACCTTCTCGACCATATGTCGAGCCTTCAAGAATGAAATAACCCGGCTGGCTGTACTAACTGAGGAACCTCTCCACTCCAGCCTAGGCGACTCGGGCACGGTTAAGGTAACTGTCTTGGCATGGCAATCTAGCATGGAATTATAAGGAGATAGCCAATCCATGCCTAAAATAATCTCGAAATCAACCATGTCGAGCAATAAGAGATCCGCTCGAGTCTCGAACCCAAAGAATTAAATCACACAGGACCGGCAAATCCGGTCTACAACCACAGAATCGCCCACAAGAGTGGACACATAAATAGGTGAACCCAATGACTCACGATGGACATCTAGAAAATGAGAAAACAAGACCGAAACATAGGAATAAGTGGATCCTGGATCAAATAACACTGATGGCTCTCTACCACATACTGAAATAATACTTGTGATCACGGCGTCTGAGGCCACTGCATCTGATATGGCCGGAATGTCATAGAATATGGCTGGAGTACCGGAAGACTGGGCTCCACCAGAGTGAACAAGAGTTGCCTGACCTCCCTCTAACTGGCCTCCACCTCTAGGACGACCCCTACCGACTTGTCCTCCACCTCTAGGTGGCCGGACAACTGGTGTCGTACCCATCGACTGATAGCCCTGTTGTACGGCCTTTCCCCAAAACCTGGGACACTGCCTCCTTATATGACCTGGCTCTCCACACTCATAACAACTCCCAGGCGGCATAGTCTGCTGCCCCGAAGAAGATCCCTAAATGGCCGGAGGGCGATGAGAGCCCTCAGGCATAGCACTGAAGTAAGGGCCGAAGGATCTCGGATGACTGGGATAACCACTGTGTGAACTCTAAATGACTGGAGGACGGTAGGAACGCTCTGGCATGGCGCTGAAATGAGGCCTCGCTAGAACACCTCGGGGAGGTGGTGGAGGTGCTGAATATAAGGTCCTGCTGGGCTGGCCACTGCTATACTGACCCCTGTCCCTAGCTGGGGCGCCTCTAAAATCTCCAGAGAATCTAGCCCTCTTATCCTACTGCCCCTACTCCCTGCTCCTCGGCCGATACCCCTCGATCCTGCGAGCAATCTCTACCACGAGCTGGTAAGGAGTACCCATCTCCACCTCTCGGGCCATGGTGGCCCTAATACCTGTATGTAACCCCGCCAAAAATCTCCGCACTCTCTCATCATCGGTAGTCAATATCATAAGTGCATGGCGAGACAACTCTGAAAATCTGTCCTCATAATCTATCACTGACATCTGCCCCTGCTCTAGCCGCTCAAACTGGTACCGCAGCTCTTCCCTCTCAGAGGGTGGGATATATCTATCCAGAAACATCTGCGTGAACTGCTCCCAGGTGATAGGAGGAGAATCTGCTGGCCTGCTGAGAATGTAGTACAGCCACCATCTGCGAGCTCTGCCCTCCAACTGGAAGGTAGTGAAATCCACTCCATGGGACTCTAGTATCCTCATGTTGTGTTGTCTGTCCCTGCACCTATCCACAAAATCCTGGGCATCCTCGCCTCGCTCACCCCCAAAGACTGGAGGGTGCAATCGGTTCCATCTATCCAATAACTTCTGCGGATCACCGTCCGCAGCTGGTCTAGGCTCAGGCGCTGCTGCAACAGGCTGGACCCCACCCATGGCTAGTGTACTCGGGGTATGATGCAATGCTCCTGTCGGTCCTACGGCCTGGGCAGTAGGGATCTGGGCTCCCCCTCCCGCCTGGGAAGTGGCAGGATCTGCTGGAAATAAATCAGCCTGGGACATAGTGTCCATAAATCTCATCAAATGGCCCATGACTTCCTGGAAGCCTGGCCGTCATAAAGTCTACTGGTGCAGGATCTGCTGGAGGCACCTTATCCTTCTCTTCTATAATAGGGTCCTCTGGTGGCGGGACCGGAATAGTTCTGGGATGCCCTCGTCCCTACTACGGGTCGGTGCCCTCCCCCGGCCTCTGCCAGCGGGGGTAGCGGCCCTTCTCGGGTCTGGAACATCAGATGCACGCGTCCTCACCATCTGTGAGAGAATAGAAGAATGAATTTAATAAATCATCGACTGCACGATAGAATAAGAACAAAAGTTTTTTAACACCCTATAACCTCCTAAAGATAAGTACAGACGTCTCCGTACCGATCCGCAAGACTCTACTGGGATTGCCCGTGACTCGTGAGACTTAGGTGAACCTAGTGCTCTGATACCATGTTGTCACGACCCAAAATCCAACACAGGTCGTGATGGCGCCCAACACCGGAGTCAGGCAAGCCGACAGTTGTTTACTAGTGAGATTATCCTTATTTGACATACCAACCCCACATATTCCCAAAGTTTTAGGCTTAGGTCATTTAAATAAAAGAGGAAACATTAACCAACTTAAGTAAATACAACCACAATGATCATGATCCAATATATACAGTCCCAAAATAAAGAGTCTACTATGTGCGTGCCAGGAACTAGTGTCACAAGTCAACATGCGAACTAGTAGAATATACAAAAGATGATACAAACTGTACTGCTGTCTGAGAGAAAGTAGACAGAAATAAACAAAAGATAACTCCATAGCACTGCTGAGAATCGCCAAGGGAGGGAGCTCACCGTGGAGTCAGGTCCAGAATATACGTCAAGCTCCGGTCGGATAACCAGAAGCACCAGCCTCAGAACCTGTACAATTAAGTACAGAAGTGCAGCATGAGTACATAAATATATATGTACCCAGTGAGTATCCCGCATAACCTCGAAGAGGTAGTGACGAGAGGTCGAAATGACACTCACTAAGGTCCAATAGTATAATTTAACAGAATATAATGGAAATAGTAGGCATGTAAGGACAATGAAGTAACAAGTATATATGTAAGGTACTGAAATCCAGGAAGAATATTGGGATAAATAAAACAACTACCACTTCACTTTTTCCCCAAATATCTATCAGATCAATATCCATGAATTTAGTAACAAATATATCATACGCATGTAGGGTAAGGACAACCGGCCGGAGTCATAAGATAGTCATGCTCGTACACTGCCGAGGATCGAACGGCCCGTACAAAAAGTGCACCTCTCCACAAAGTACTCACATCTATGCACTGCCGAGGATCGAACGACCCGTAAGTGCATCTCTCAACCTCTCTATGCACTGCCGAGGATCGAATGGCCCATACCAAAAGTGCATCTCTCAATCCGCCGTGGCGTACTGCCCGTTCCCATAAGAGTGGGGGAAATCACATTCCGCTCGCAGAATGTAAATTGCGAAGCGTTCACATGCACACACATTATTCATTTTTAAAAGAGAATACTTTTCAGTGAACAATTTCTTACAAGTTTTTCTCAAATTTCATAACTTTGGGGAAATAGGCAACATGTAACGTTAATTCATTAAGCATATACTTCATATCAAGTAAAACAAAAGGCATGATGTGGGCCTAACTACCCGGACATAATAGTAATAGTCGCTACGTACGGACTCTCATCACTTTGTGCGTACGTAGCCCCCACAAACTATCACATATAGCATTTAAATCACCTAGGGGGACAATTTTCCCTTACAAGGTTAGAAAGGAGACTCACCTTGCGTCGAATTTACTCCCTGGACCGAGAACGCGCCCGAAACTCTGAACTCTACACCCGATGACTCGAAACTAGCCAAATGTTATACAAATACATTAATTTATATTCAAGGCATGGAATTCTCCTATTATTTATCCAAATTCACCATTTTTGAAGAAAATCTAAAATCCGACCTCGTGCCCGCATGCTCGAATTCCAATAATTCTCGAAGGAAACCCTCACCCAAAGCCTATGGATTATTAATATACGATTTGGCTTGATTCCATAGCAAATTTACGGGTAAATTCTCAAATTATCGAAGCCCTAGGTTACTACCCAATTCTCGATTTTTCACTAATTATGTGATTAAACTTAACTAGGAATTCATGCATGAGGCTAATATTAGAGTAGAATTTACTTTCCTTCAATAACAAAGTCGTTTGCCCCTCTAAAATGGTGGAAATCGCCCCAAGGAAGAAGAAGAAGATGAGAAAAAATGAATTAAACCCGCGTATAAAAACACACTGTCTGAACAATGTTTTCGCACCTGCGGCTCGAGGACCACACCTGTGGTCTCGCACCTGCGAGCAAAGGCTCGCACCTGCAGAAATGGGCTGGGGATCTTGGGCCTGCACCTGCGGCTCCGCTCCTGCGGAACTCTGTCCGCACCTGCGAGTGGCCAGACAACTAGGGGTCGCACCTGCGAGGCTGGGACCGCAGGAGCGATCCCGCACCTGCGACTGGTCAACCGCACCTGCGATCACACCAGAACAGGTGCACCAGTAGCTATTTTAGCTGGTTTTTGTCCTCGTGTGGTGTCCGGGAGGCACCTGGGCCCACCCGAGCCCCTGTCCAAATATACCAACAAGTCCTAAATCATAATACGGACTCGCTCGAGCCTTCGGAACACCAAAAACAACGCTAAAACTCAAAATCATACCTCAAAACCCCAAGAACCAAACTTAGGAACTTTAAGTTTTCTAGACTTCGCTAACAACGCAGCCGAACCGACCTATACTACTCAGAATGACACAAAATTTTGCATGTAAGTCATAAATGACATAACGGAACTATTCCCGATCTCGAAATTCCATTCGGACCTCGATAACACAAAAACACGTCCAAAACCACAATAGGAACTTAAGGAACTTCTTATTTCAAATTTGGGCGCCGAAACGCTCCCAGGTCATCAGAAACCCATTCCGAACATACGCTCAGGTCCAAAATCATCACACGAAGATACCGGAACCGACGAAACTCGATTCTGAGGTCGTTTACCCAAAATGTTGACCGAAGTCAAACTTGGCCTTAAAGGCCAACCTTAAGGAACCAATTGTTCCTATAGCACTCTAAACACCTCCGAATCCCGGACCACCAGTCCCTACAAGTCATAAATCATAAAAAAAGACGCTACATGAAGTTTTATCTTGGGGAACGGGGTCCGATAACGCAAAACGACAGGTCGGGTCGTTACAATATTGCTATTTCTCATTTAATATTTATTATTTTTCTAATCAGATCATCTTAATTCACATGTCCAGTAACCACGTGTACAAATTCAATTGAACCTTTTTCGAATAAAATTTGGCGTCCACCATGAGGCCTAGACAATTGTGGTATTATTTTGGTTTGTTAATATTATACTAACTTGCTTTAAAAAATTTGTTGTAGAAAGCACAATACATCTATAGCATACAATGATGTCAATAATCCACTCAACGCTGGTCTAAACAGCATCGACGAGCCTGTGGGCAATTTGCATCTTGTAGGTAGTGGATACAACAAGACGATTATACTGGTGAAACTCACCATGATGTAAGCGAATCAACTCCAAGTCGGGCGGAGAGAAATGCGTAACATGCGAGGAGTCCTACTCTTGATGATTTGGATGATGAGCCGGTATTCGATACCATAAAATTTTTGAGAGCGCAACAAATAAAAATTATGAACCATATCTCAAACAAGACTGGATAATGATCGTTCTTTAACAAGAAATATCAGCTGCTTCAAATAATTCAAATGGTGGAGTTCGAGCCCCTCCTGGTGTACCCAAGAAGCAAATGATTTCGAGAACTGGTAACTTAGCTTCAAGGGGGAGTTTAGATCGCACAATAACCGGACAGGCAGCACAAACAATGGATCTGGAAATGAAAACACCTTGATGATCCTTTTAGGGCTGAATTCACGAGGTTTATGAGATAGATAAATACACTGATGGATCAAAATGCTAAAGAATTTCATTCCCGGATGGATCATATTCTGAGAGCACCACTGATCCTTAAGGGTCGGGACTCAAAGAGATATATACAGTTGCATTTAAGCCTAGTACAACTCCGAAATTGATCCTAAAGAGATTTAAGATGTAGGATATACCCAAGTATGATAGAACATCGGATCCACAAGAGCACATTAAAATGCACATCACTGCTGTAAAGGGAAACGATTAGGCTCCAAATGAGATCGAAGCGATTTTGCTAAATAAATTCAGAGAAACCTTGACGAAAGGGGATTTAATATGGTATTAAAATTTTATTTAATACTCAATTGATTCTTTTGAAATTCTTGCAGATTCTTTTATTTAAGCTCACGCTGGAGTAAGAAGTTCAAGCGCGGAAAGCAAATATCTTCAGAATCACTTAAGGAGATTCAGGATTATTCTGGGAGTTCGTGATCAGGTTCCAAAAAGAAAGAATATTGTTACTGACAATACCAGATAAATAGTAGCGGAAGCATTCACCAAGGATCATAATCATTTAAGCTCTGATGCCTCAAAAAAGTTGAATGAAGGCTTGTTGGAGTTCTAGGCAACTAAATGGGCTTATGTTCACAATCATTATGAATCAAAATTCGAATAAAAGATAATCGGTTTAATTCTCCGGTATCAAAGTTTTTTTTTTATCAATCCACTAGGCAGAGCCTAGGGCTAGTTTTTATTTATAATGAATAAAAAACAAACAACAAATAAAACAACGTAGCATGTTATCCTACTAAGAATAGGACTCTAATTACTGAATACATCATACCTATTATCATGTTTGGGCTTCACACCCATCCATGATATCACATATGATGTATCTAAAAATCTAAACTAGAACTAGCTTAATCCAAAATCTAAAAATTTTACTACATATCCTTGAATCCTTTAGTCCATGCATCAAAAGTTTGCATGTGTAATGGAGTAGATTCACGTGAATTTTGCCTTCTGTTGCTAGTGTCATGTGCACGTCTCAGTTGTGCTTCCCATTGTTACCTCTCGTTGTCCCTGCAGAACCTGTCGCATGCTGTACAAATCCACACCATTCCTCTTAGTTCGATGTATCTTCACCATGCCTTCATTATCATGCCTTGTATGCTTGTGTCTATTACTAAATCTAATCATCTTCTTGCATTCAGTAGTAGGACATAAATGCAGTAGCTTAGCCATATTTCTTGTCCTGCTTATATTGTCTGATTCCAGCTTCTATGCTTGTGCCTGTTAGTAATACATTGTGAAGGGGATGAGCATATGCTAATACCACCCTTACACATTGTATCCAATAATAGGGCATAGATACAGTATTGTTCCCTTGTGCTGTTTTATGTTTTCCTGTATGATCTTTAACCAGCTGTTGTGGTGCAGTGTGTCTGGCCCCCTATCAATCTCTTCCATATCTTCCTCTCATTATTTATAAATTTCCTGCCTATTTTTGCTTCCCTGACATCTTGCTCATTTCTCTTCTGAGCGGCTGAGTTTTCCTTTTGTTTCTAGTTGTCTCCCTAACGTCCTCACTACTTTCCCATCTTGTGTATGCTACTGAGTAATTACCTAAGTCAAAGGTCCCTCCTTTGGAATGAATGCAGGGCATTAATACCACCAAAGGGAGATCCCTTAGACAGTAGGCTAACAACTCAGCATGTGTACCTGCAAATAAAAAACAAACCAAGTTAGTGAAATAATAGATCACCATGCTCTCTTCTAAATTGATTTGAACATGGTGATCTGCAGTGTTGATCTCCCTGATCCTCCACCTTGTTCTCCCATCTCCAGTCATTAATTTCTTGCAATATTTACTCTCAAATAAGGGCACTGTGACTTATCATCATTCAGAATCTTCCTACCCATTGTGTCTAGCTCCCAAAAGTCATGGCATTCAATGTTTCCTCGATCCAAAGCATAGTTTGCAAGATGGTCAGCCAGTCTATTTCCTTCTCTGAATATATGTGACACCCTAATAGTGCATTGTTCCCTAATACTTCATATCTCATTTATTTGGTCAGTTATATTCCAAGGTGGTTTCCATTCTCCTTCCATGACTTTTTTGATCAACATAGAATCTGTTTGTATCCAAATATGTCCCTGATTCATTGCATTGCATATCCTTAGTGCTTCTACTTTGTTGTGGCTTCTGCTTCATTGTTCGACCCTTCCCTAATCTCTGTTCCATTTGCATAAATTA